>DWME01001203.1:0-26286 GCA_018244795.1 Parelbella ahira ahira
CGGCAATAGGCTCACCACCTATTCCATTGTGGGATGTAGATGTAACTAATCTCTTTGGAATACGAGTGTACAGTTTAATAAAGTTGTAGAATGTTACCTACTGTCTGAATTATAGTAACTTATATTTCATAATAAAAATTATTATATCGTCACGCCAGATACTTCACGGGGTAGGCAGAAAGCACCGACCCACCTTGCCCTACGTTCATCATCACTCTCTTAATAAGTGCACTCGGGTCTCGGAGATTTCTGTCTACCCCGTCAGCAAAGCTGGGGAGTGATGGTCTCTGGCACCTGCTCTCTATTGACATTACTATTGTATAGATATACTTGGTCTCAGTAAAAAGAGCGTACATCACCCTTATACCAGGTGGTCTGACGACCTGAAGAAGACAGCGGGATGCTGCTGAATTCGGAAGGCCCAGGACCGGAAGAAATGGCGCCGATTAGTGGAGACCTATTTCCATCAGAGGACATACAAAGGCTGATGATGATAATGTAGACGATTTGGTTTAGATAGCATAGCCCTTCTCGCCACCTGCATCATAAACGTTCACGTTGTTTGTCATAATGTTATCAAGGCTAAGATATTTAATGTGAGACTAACTGAAATGTGTCTCACGCGTCGTGCATCCCAAGGCTGGCCTGCAGCCGCGGAGCGTGAAGCGTGGCGAACACGACACCGCCTCAAAAACTCATCTGCCGAGACGACACAGGTACCAACGGAGGTTTGTAGGCACTGAGACATTGCCACTCGCCCCCGTTACACTATATATATGTTTATCTACATATGTATACTATAACGTCCTGTAAGTGTAATTCATTCTATCTATCACCTTATGACTCCTTCATTAAACGACATAAAATAGAAATCTCACAAATTTAAAAACAAACAAATTTAACAGCTGAACACATAAAGCCGACGTAAAATAACAAAAAGTAAACATATTGCTTAGTGAAGCTGACTATTAAAAATAAAAAAACTAAAATCCTCCAAAAGCCTCCTTTTAACAAAACGGAAGCGGTAGACTCGTCGAGTTCAAAATGGAACCGATCACCCTGTATATCGGGTTACAGCGCATCCGGATGTGACGGTGGTGATTTAAAAAAATACCACTCTTTGTTATAATTTTTTAATGCATTATGTTTTAATTGAAGAGTATCTATAATACTCCAAATGTATTAAAATAGTATTAAGCTACTGCTTTATATGAATGCTTGTTTTAATTTTATTTGTACATATATAGTTCATTAAAGCTTCAATCTCACCATTCGAATAACCAAATTATATTTTTCGAACAATTTAAAGAGCCTATACAATATTACTCGCTTATATCATTCGCAAATCTACCAAGAAATTTTATCCGCTACACAATACTGCATTAACATTTATAAGCCCTTCATAGTCTTTTGTCTTTAATCGGCTACATTGTCTAATTGTACAGTGCTAGACAAGAAAGGATTCCGATTTAGCTGATTTTCTTATTACTCAAATCTAAAGCCGGGTACCACGCTCGGACCACGGAAATTATTAATATTTGCCTTCTCTCGTATACAACGACCTATTATTAAAAGTACTCTGTTCTATCGGCCTATATAGAGCGAGCCTACTGTAATAGGCACAAAACTTTATTAAACCGCCATTTTTAAGTGTATCAAGTTATATTAAACTATGTTTTTTTAATTTCAAAATAAACAAAATTTTGTGCAAAATGGAACATTTCACTCATCAGTAAGTACACTATTCATCTTTTGTTTTTGGAAATTATCTTTTTAAACATATTTCGTCTAAATGTCAGCGATAATAACAACACTATGCCAAAATGTCACGTGACGCCATTAGGATTTGACAGGTGATTTGGCGCGTTTTGGTTTGCGCAGCATGGCGTCGAACAAAGGCTTTTTGCGCTTCGGAAACTGGACCGACGTCTTTATTGGTATTAGAATAAAGTTGAAAACGCTATCGCCAACTGGATTCATCAGGAAACAAAACAAGTTCCCATTGTTCAGCGGTAACAAAGGGAGATGTGTGCCACGTGACTTCCATTATCAGATGAAAAGCCCTTAATTAATAGGAAAATGTTTATGGGACGCGTTGTAAGGGATACTCAGTAATTAACGTCAGTTTACTAGGAGGACGTGTGTTTGGAGATAAATAATATTACGCTACAAAACATTACCTAGATGATATATTTTTTCTCCTTATTATAAGTAAACCAGTACCTGTATGCTAAATCAAAGATGTCTGAGGATCTGTGAAATTGTTATTATTTATAAATTATAACTTTTAAATCACAATGCACTTTTCTAAACCAAAACCAATTACGACTCTATAATAATTTACAAATTTTGTTGAAAAAAGTATAAAAACTTCTTAATAATAAAAATGAAGCAATACAGCAAGCAACAACTGAGCACACTAAGCGGCCAGCTGAATAAACTCAAACTCAAGCCTGTAATATTGAAAATAAAAAAATAGACAGACAAGAACGAGGATATCCTGCAGTATGAAGGTTCGGTAGTAAGATATACGTACAGATATATAAATATAGGTATATGTACAAATATGAATGTGTTTATGTAGATAGTGTTAACTATGGTTAACATTCATGACTTGTCTGTCTCTCTTCACATACTTAAAGAAAAACTACTAAAACGTCCAATTGCCTAGTGCTTTGGTGATAATATATGTGAATGAGAGCTATTCGTTTTATTTTATTTTAGTGTAACGATATTTTTATTTAATAGCATATCTATTTCAAAACACAGACGCTATCAACAACTCTAACAAAGTCACAAACAGTGGTTACAAAGATAGACAGTCAGGCGGACAAATATATTAATATGAATATGTACATGATACGGTTTTTCCACTCCAAAACACAGAACCCCAGAACCGAAATGGCCATGTTTAACCAGTAGCTCTTTGCAGGCATTAAAAGCTCATTAGCGCTTCAAGCATATTTGCCCGCAGACTGAGGAGCCGAACGCCCGGACATACTTCTTTTATCGCGTACGCCGACAAATATTTGCCGTACCACCTGCCGTCTTACAAATAACCTTAGGCAACCCATGTAAAACTTTTCCCTATGGATATGGACTGATAAATTCGCATAATTCGTAATTATTATTATTTTGTCACGTAAGATTCTTGACGGAGTACGAGAATGTATCATCATCATCATTATCAGCCTATTCACGTCCACTGTTGGACATAGGCCTCTCTAATAGCGTAGGTGGAGTGACGATATATGAAAAGTCGCTGGCAGCGGTTGGATGCGAAGAGCTGAAGATCTAGCTCAGTGGCGTGATATTGGAACTATTGTCATTGAATGTCGTTATCTATACTTCCAGAACTAACGTGCTTCTTCCGGTCTCATAGCGCGCTTGACTCTCACTAAATGCGGGAAGCTAAGGCGCTGATTAGAGAAAGCCTTCAGCAGTACTTATACAGACAGACACATCATAAGAATGGACTCGTATAAATCTCGAGGAAAGTCAAAATCATGGTTGTTGTAGCTAATACGCATCGTTCTGACCGTAACCACCAATTGACCGGTTACTTGTTAAATATTTGCAACCAGAGAGATGAGGAGGTGTACTTCGTTGTGTGGTTGTTTGGAAAATACAACCAACTGGTTGTTAATGGTTTATCAAACCCTAATAAAGGCTAGAACATTGATTAAACTATCGGCTCGATTTTGGAAATTTGTTAGAAAAACATCCAATATTCTTGGAATTAGGTCACAGCTATGATGTTGAGATAGATGATATGACGGCGCTACAAAGAATCTGCTCTAGTTCAGGATTAGATGCTTTTGTCACAACATGATTGTGGTATTGAAACAATATTTTTTTTTGTTCCTTCCAACCCTTCTGTCGTTCCACTGATAAACACGGGTCTACTCTCAGAATAAGAGGTTTAAGGGCTATAATTGTGGGTTGGCAGTCTTTACACGGTTTAGAGAACATTTGTTTTCTCGTATTTATAAGGACAAATTCGTACAATTGTTGAATTTTGGATTCGGGTAAATTAAAAGATTTAAGAAATTATACATAAGTATATATTCTCAAAATATTTTCAAAGACCATGCAACTAGTTTAGAACTTATTGAAAGGTAGAGTGATACCAGATACAATATAAATTCAGGGTTCAGCTAAGCTATTATATTTTCATATTTAGAATGTTTTCGCGGCCATATTTTTTTTATTCCTAATTCAAAATTGTATGAGTTATCGCAAAAATAATTATAACATATCTTAATGTCACTTCAATAAGACCCTTAGAGAGGAGAGCAGGAGATTAATATTATTTCAGCAAATATTACAACATTTTATCTTTAACCTAAAGTGTGGCAATATTATAGGAATTCTAAATTTGTTTCTCAGAGTTTCGACGATACTTTTCCCTGGCGTACAAAGGTCAGTTATATTTGACGTACTGTCTGTTGTTTGCACAGCACCAGAAAGGTTTTGAAGCAATTGGAGCTAGTTAGCACGTCGCATGAAAGTTATCCAGCAAACCGAAACGGCTCTCAGTGTCGCTTTACATCGTAACGCGAGAGGTGTCGCTCGTTGAGACTGTGGTTCTATCACAAGCGATGACATGTATAGCTTTGCGACTCGTTCTAGTTTTAACATCCATAACCCCTTGAATACGGTACCTAAGCCTTAACCATTAGAATATCACTACCTATACATAATACAGTATATATTTTTCACATATACCTCTATATCCACGTTCAGGCATGAGTAGAAAGATATCGCTATCGTTTGTACAATTTTATCGCTAATTGTGTAACTATTACCTTATAACACGCGTCTCATAAAGTTTTCGACAAACATATCGTATGGAATAATAATATTTATCGGTTGTTCAATAATCAAATTTGTTTAGAACATAAACATATTCCTTATTTAAACTCTACCAAACTCTTAAGTCAATATGATCATGCTGATGGAGAGTAGATTACCATCAGAATATTTATTTTAAAGACCACTCGTAACTTGGTGATGTTCCGCTTATAATTTTATAAGAAAATAATGTATCATAGGTATATAAAGTTGTTTTAGATCACAAGTGATATGTAGAGTTCGCAAATGACTAGGTGCGTAAAAAACATACAGATAATACTAACTTTGGATGTATAAAGAATTATATATAGAAACATCTCTCCCTTGGGATGGGACCTAGCGCTTATTCTAGTAGCCAATGGAAGTCCTTTACCCCTGTAAGGCCTGCAAAATATTATTGAAGTCATGAAGCAGCAACCTTCATCGTTTTAGAAGCCCGGTTGCACTTCAAACATTTTTCATATAGTATTATCTCTACGTACCTCTACACACGAAAGAACTCTAACATTTTTCCTAACTCTACATTTGAATTTCATAAAAAGTTTCGGCTCAACTAGTGTACAGTTTTCATCAGTCCAATATTTAATTGTTTGTACCGAAGCCATCGTTCTATGGTTAATCTGTTTGTCTGTTTGCAGGTTCGGAGCCGGCTCAGTCAATATTGTCCGTGGAGCATGTTTGGTTTTGGTGTAGTTGGTTTTCGGGCCAGTACGATCGCTTGAATCGATTTTTTTAAATATTATTATTACAATTCAATTGCCAAATACCCCCAGCCTCACTTATTTAACATGCTTCTTCGACAAATAAAAAGTTAAAAAAATAAATGTAGGTGTACGCATTGTTGGGAGAGTTCGATTTCTTTGAAACCGGCGTGTCTATATGAAGAGAATAATGAATTTTTATGTTAAATATACTGAACATGCTGGTCGCTTAATGATAAGTAGACCTTTAGACATCTGCATCCAGACAATATTCCTGACAGTCTACACAAAATCAGAGACTCAGGATCACCTGAAGATTAAAAACATTCTAACTCGACTAAAATATGTACAGGCTTAACACACGTATGTTGTTTTGGGATACCTACATTAGTTTCGTACTTTTCCGAGGTCCGTCTTCATTAGCTTCCGACAGTCGCAGTATGCAGCGAGATCCCGGTGGAGACTCAATGCTCTACATTTTAGTACACTTACACAAATTTTCAAACTCTACAATAATGTTAAATACTAAACTGGTCCTATTATGATTAAATTCTAAGTTGAATATCAATTTACTTTATCAATGTAGAAGATTCCATGAGAAAATTATTTTTATTATCAATTTATTATCAAAATTATTTTTATTATACTATACTTTATCAAAAAAAGTAAAAGGCAAACATCCCGCCTGTGATCCCCAAAGAGGTGGTCAGAGTAGTAGAGTACATTTCCACTGATAATATACTATATAGTTAGATATATATATACATTTATAGTATTATAAAAACGCCCTCTTAGCGTCCTAAAACTCGTTGATTCCTATTACCTTTAAGTGGTTGTACCTCCTGTTTTGTTTGTCGGCTGCGCCCCAACCGAGCGTGTTTGTATTGGATCAGACGACTGTATTATTTCAAGTGGTAGTATGGAATGGACATAACTGGTATGACCGTTGCCTTTGGTACTAGACAGCCAACAGAAAAAACATGGTGGGACGTAAAAGTAACTGGTGAAACGTGGGAGTGTATTATACTTTTCTGCCTGCCCGTTTGTATAATTACAGGCGTGATGTTATGTTAATTAATATGGTGGGTTCATTTTAAATATAAACGTAACATCACGTCTGTAATCCCCGAAGGGGTACGCAGAGGAGTGTAGCACACTCCCACTTTTCACCACTTACGTTTAAGTCCCATGGAATAGGTGGCGAGCCATATATCGGGCACAATTCCAGACTCCGAGTCACTACTGGAAATTCTAATTTAGAAAAATCCAATATCACCCGACCCGGGATTTGGACCCGGGACCTTCCCATCGGTAGTCGCGCTTCAACCGCTCGACCAACGAGACAGTCAATATAAGTAAATATATCCAATCAGTTAATTAAGGTAAAGTTTCCTTAATTTAATTAAGCTAAATCATGGTTTACTTAATTGAATTAAAATGTGGTTTACTTGATACATTTCAAATGTAGTTTACTTAATCGATTAGGTTTATTTGATTATATTAATTAATACCATTGAACTTTGAAGTGCGTATTTCTATAATATTTTCCATTAAACAAAATTACAAGCAGACCTACAAAGCAGAGGAACGCTGCATTGAATATGAAATAAGTCGCCTGTTTAAGCCTGTCCCAATCGTTACGTACATGCGTTACACGTAACCAATAAACTTCCTACCGAACATCAGACGACGATACGAATAAAACCCACCCTCTGTTTAAAAACTTTAGCAAAACAAAACTTTTAATCTTTTTGTTTACAGATAACAAGGACAGGATTCTTTAAGGTTTCCACGCGACGGTCCCCCGGTATACTCTTTCTTTTTTTCCTACAGCCTTTATGAATACTTGTTTTAAGTATGTGTAATTCATTGAATTTACAAATTTGATTGACGATCTGCGAAAGGCTGCAGGCAGATAGATGTTGGATGCGACAAGCCGAGGACAGGGCGCGATGGCGCTCATTGGGGGAGGCCTATGTCCAGCAGTGGACTTAGATAGGCTGATGATGATGATGATAAAGTTACCATGTATATCCAATCATCTTTGGAAATAAATATATTATTAATATAACTATTATTTTACGAGTATATAACCCCATATTTAAATACAATTATCTCTTCTCAAATTTTTAAACTTGGCAGAACTCTTAGTTTCACATAATTTTACTACAAGTTACATCTTATAAAACAAACGAATCCTGTTATAATCATTTTACTGTTACCTACGGATCTCCTCTCAGAATAAGAAGTGTTTAAGATGCCTTAAACACTTCTTCATAGTCACATCTGCCCGCGTGGCAGATTATGAAGTCTGTCACGCGGGCAGAATGCACTTTGGCATACTTTATATACGCCTTAAATATTGTGCAAAACTCTAAAGTCTGCAAGTTTATAGTCAATAGTTTTTCTTCACCATTTCAACAAGTGTTGTATAATCCTCCACTACATGATGTTGCGCGCCCAGGTCCTACGTGGTGGGAGGATATGTTAAGCACCCCTAGTCTCAAATTACTTTAATTTAATTTATAGGGTCGATTTTATTCCCTCTCCTTTCGTCTTATCCTTCGTTACGAGATAATCGCTCGCGCTGCGACTGCTGTCACGAAGGGAGCTATAGAGTTTTAGTCGCGAATGCAAAATCGATACAACGAACGCAGCACAGACTTGCCTCGCCTCGTTTAAACGTTCGCGTTTTTATACACATTTCCAGATCTCTGTTTTTTACGTTTTTTAACAATTACACGGTGATTCTCACGTTTTCACTCGTACCCATCCCGTAGCGACGCATTTCGGAGAATTTTTTCAACCGCAAAAGGTTTACCGTGAATAGGGGATAACGTTGACACCTCTGTATCTATGAAATACAATTTAAAATAAAAAAATTACATAGTGAAACGTCATCATATCTGCCTTGTGCTATTGCTGGAAATACATAGGTCTCTCTCAAGATGTATAGCTCGATTCTCAACTGATCTCGTCAAACCAGGAAACTTTTCCACACCACTAAGTTTCACGTCAAACTCATATGGAACTATTGTCCACCCCAATACCATACTTAAAAAAGGCGAAGTGGTTGAAAGCGCGAGTGCTGATTCCAGAGGTCCTGCGTTCGATCCTGTGATCGGGAATTGATTGATTTTTTAACTTAAAATATCTAGTAGTATCTTGGAGTCTACATTTGTGGTGTATGTATGACAATGGGCTATTTCTACATTCGACAGTGGCACGTATAATGTAATTGGTAAAACATGAGAGTGTACTACCATCTTCTGCGTATCTCTTTCTGGATACACTGACGTGATGTTACTTGTTTACGTCTTCTTCTTGATACGTATAATTCGAAAGAGATGACTGAATTAAAACAAAAATCCCAATCAAAAACGAACCGTTAATTTACACGAATCTTTATCACATTAAACATACTCATATGATGAATAATGCACCCGGTGTAATTTTCCCAATAAACAAGTCAATGGAGCGGCTGCGGCGATAATTCAAGTGGGGCGGAATTAAAAAACAAATTAAAGGCATCATAATGGGAGGCTTAATACCGCGTGGAATGTGCTTTTTCGGCTCCACTGATATTGATGTAAGTTGTAAATGGTTTGTTATAGTGGATTCTCATTAATGTTTACGCATTTAGTCGCCAATATTTATATTTTGTTACTAATATACAATCACGCCAGGGCCTTCGTGGGATAGGCAGGGAGACCTAACAGCTAAGTATCTCTATCCTCACATTTTTGATGTACATCTCTGAATTATTCATTCTCTTTAAACGCGCAAACCTATTTTTATTATGTTTTAACGAAAGCGTATATAATTCTGAATATACTTTTTATATTTCCGTTTATTGTTCAGATCGCTTTCAATAGAGAAGGTCGGCATTCTATTCATAGTGTTTCTACATAAAGTATAGGCGCCGTTTAATTATAATTTATACACTAGACCACTTCTAATTTTGTCATATAAACATGTAGTACCTTATAAATACTAAATGTTTGAATAACTATTAAGACTTGTTTGATGATGCCAGTAGTTTAAGGAAAAGTTAAAAGCTTTTATTGGTAGTTACGACGGGGACAAGTTTTCAGGAGCATTTTTCATGGAAGAACGGAGATGGAAGTTACCGGACGCTTAAATTGTCGAGGTATTTAAAGTGACATGTAAAATAACTGACACTATCTCTTAATTTTACAAGAACATGGAGATTGATCTCCCGGCTGGCTGGCTTCCTCCAAGAATTTATTTAAAATCCCTTTCGAAACTCTACAATGGCGTTATTCTTATAGAAACATTTCAATATTTCAACTTTATATTCGCACTAATCTGTTCCGTATATCATGCTTTTGAATAATGTTACTTCGCTGCCATTCTTTCCTATCACGTACTCGCCATCGCTGTAAATTTACACTCACACCTTCATACACTCGTCGTACTGCGAACGGATAAGCGAAACTCTATCATCTACGTTTCTCCATGAAAAAACCTAAACCGGAAGTACTGTGATCTTAGTGCTTACGTACAGCATATACAAATATAAATTTGTGTGCAGGATTGCTCATTGCAGTGAAAAATAAATTAATTGAAATAATGCGATTTAAAATTAGAATTCTCATGACATTTTTATACGTACATTGTTATTTCATATTTCTTGGTGTATTTCGTTGCTTCTTTTACCGCCTGTTATTGCCAACGATAAAGCTAGTACTGTACTAGCTACCTTACTGAGGGGCGACGCAATAAATATACATTTTAAAACTGATCACGGGGACATTATCCGAGTTTAATATTAGCGGTGAAATGTATAGTGTGAGTTATGGTGTAATTATCGATAGGGTGAGTTATGGCTAGCAGAAAGTTTTTAGATGAGAAAAGTTTATTTTATTTTCCCGATTATTTTTAAGTTTTATTTGTTTTCCGACTTTTTATGGGCGCTAGTGATTTATTGCATTTCAGCCGTTAAATGTTTTATGATTTTTCAATGGATGTAAACATTTTATACAGTGAATACTCGTGTTAAACTAGTATATTTTGCGGTATCGTGAAATTTTAAACAAAAGCATATCTCTATTTTTATGTTTCGACATTTTATGGATCGTTAATAACATGTAGGATTAGACATATTTACTTCAATTTATGTACCATGATTTTAGAGAGGTGATCTGTAAATAATTAAAGGTGTATATATATAATTAAAAGTTAGATTAAAGTACAAACATTCTAAATTCACTTCGAAATGATAATATAATTACATAATGTATGTTTAGTTATAATTCGTGTCGGGGCGTAGAAACTATACATTCCCCGATTTTAAGCCACGATATCAGGGCGTAGTAAGAGGCAACTAAACACGACGCTGGTAGATCGCGGTATGGCGCGGCTTGTCTAGGCACGGCTAAATGTCCTGCCACCTGCGGGCAGTGCAGATGGTGCAAGAAGTCGTGCACTGCGATTCCCGACCCGAATGCTCAGCGTGGAGTTTACAAGTAAAAACCAAGTTTATCATACATTTAGCAGTAAACTTAGTCTGATAACAAATATGTGCAAATTATATTAATAAATCTAATTATATAGTACATAAATACATTAACATGTACTAATTTTAGTGCAGTTATTATTGCAGGTACTTGTACACTAGTATGTACGGTCACAGTTCAATAATGGTTCTTCGTAGCATGTCTACGAGAACGCGTAGCACGTAGGCGTATCGATTGGACCATACATACATTAAATAGCAGCGCCGATCTGCTACGGGCGTTATTACGGATTCTTGTCTAGATGTGGATCTAATGAAGAATCTAGCTCGTTACGTCATCGGTAATTCGATGGTTATCTGCGAATTCTATATAAATATTAACGCCTATGTACTAGAACGGTACATACAATAAGTATTAAGAACCATTGTTTGTTGTTGTAACGGCTATTAAGAATAATGTCGATTATTCGTCCGTTTCTTCTGTTTTTCAAATGAACAATCGTCGATGTTGCCAAGTAAATTTTAGTGTGATCCGTTTTATTGCACTGTTTTCTAGTATATCAAATTTTATTAGAACTGTTGTATTTCTAGCTGTATTTCGGTTTCAATTATATAATTTTTAATTTCCACTTTGAACATGCCATCTTTATTCAAGCTACGTGAAGTTAAATAACATTAAAAAATGAAAAAAATTGAGTTCATCACAAAAGTAATACAAGCATTTATGTCTATTTCTTTAAACGAGCTTATTAAAATATATATTTATAAGTAAAAAGTAAGTGTATAAACCTCATCCTTACCATAAAGTAAGAAAAGCCGATAAGTAAGATTATCTCGAAGTATTAAGAGAATAATCAATGAAGTTTAAGTGATCATGAAATATGCCAACGTATTACCTAATGACATCATCAAATAATTAATCTTTTGAATGATATGTATACCGAGTCACCTTGATATACATATACCTTATCATCGTCATTATTATCAAACTAGCTAAGTCCTCTGGTAGACATTCGCATCCCTTGAAGACTTTTTGCCCATAGTCCCCACGCTGGGCATGTGAGTTGAGGATCGCAGAACACAGCATTTCGCACCGTCGACGTTGCTACCCGTCGGTATTCAGAACATTTTGCCGTGCTTAGACAGGCTGTGACATACCGCAGCCTGTTAGTATATACGTACATATATGATATTTATAATCAGCCGTAAGAGTACCCGTCAGGAGACATGTTATAACATGAATATAAAGTTCAAAATAAATTAAAACTTTTTATTAGCTCGTTGGAGTTTTCTTACTTTTTCTCGTTGATAGAGACGTGTAGAGCTTTTAACACTTTTCAAGTAGTAACCACGACATGAGTTTTTTCCTCATCTCTATTCCGGCCGCGACGCCTGCGACACGCCTCACGGATACGGTATGTAAAGTATGTAATTTTGGAGGGATAAGGCGAAAAATTTTACATGGAACTTTGCGGGACGCCGGTTAAACATCGGCGAGCTTGTCGAAAAGGCTTTTTATGAAACTGAATTTGGTCGAGATATTTACGAGCGGATTTTTGTCGTTTAAGATGTAGAGCCTGTTACATAATGAAAATATTTTTATATGAGTGGTATGAGAAACTGCTCTATAAAAAGACTATATTGAAATGCCTTATTACTTAAAGTTCAGTATAGATAGAGATAATTAGCAATCTTCGTGCTTTTTGGCTACTTAGTAGAGGCCTGGTGTATTGTTATTATCATAATTGTTAATATTTCCAAAATGGAGTTTACATTTATCCCATAAGCTAGTTTCATTCTCTATCGTGTCATTTGCCCAAACTTCTATTGTAACTTATAATAAAGTCAGATACTATATATATAAGTATATAAATGTAATGAAATAGCATTTCATTAATTTACCTTTGGCGCGCTTCACGCGTTTATAAATTGTCTCTCTCTATAAATTTCAATATTGTAAAGACGTGTTAAATACAACAAAAACTTTGTATTTTCAGAGAAACAATTTTTGGTTTATTTTGAAAATTTTCAATAATATATCTTATATATATATGAAAGTTACACCATTTAACGAGTAACCAAAAATATTATTATTATTATTATCCATATCAGTGTAATTGGTAGCGGCAACATAAATAAACTCGCACTCAGTGCGACCCGCGCAGACGGGCGTACCAATTTGCGAAGGCGACCCAAATAAATATTTTCACAGTAAATAATTGATTTACCGCGCCAAAAATCTATCTGCATACAAAGGACTTCGATTGCCAATACTAGTTCCGTGGACTTAAAAAAAGGCAGCATTTATAATAGAATGTACTGTAGTTAAGTCGTATGAAGTTATATTTGATGTACAATATCTATATCTATATGTATATTTCGATGACATCTTAAATTAGTTGTGTTGCACGTACGATATCGGCTTCTTTTAATACACTCTTCTAATACTTATCTGAATGTGTACGGATGAAATTTCCTATAGCAATCAATCATCATCAAATTTTTTTTCATTCTTCTATTCGATATGGACCACCTCTCAACATGCGACAACGTACTAAAATGGTAACAAATTTAATTGATCGCTATTGATTCATCTCTTTCTTGTATTAAGTATTTTGATCGTATGCTGCTGCAGCATCCTTCTTATAATGTGTTAGGTATTACCTATCACATGTGAACTAGTATTATGTACATTGCTCATTCATTTGAATTAGAATCAGTCTCGGAAGTTAGTGCAAATTTCACCAATACCAGTCGACCGTTAAAAGGCTGTAGCGCCTAATATTGCTAAGTGAACAGCAGTATAATAACCAATCAGCAGTACGAAGCTGCCCTAGAACAATATTGCATGCAGTTATTCATACAATAATTTAACAGTAGACTATTTATGGGTTCGGTGTAAACAAGTAAGTTTATTAATTAAAAGCCCGGTGTCCGGTTAACCGCGCTCAGTGCAAGCATATGCTCAGTTTGCGCTATAGCAACTGTTAGAGTTCAGGCGTATGTAGGTACTCGTAGCTATGCTTTATATTAAGGCTGTTTATTTACGTTTGGTCGTTCTCTTACTGTTACGTATTTCGGGACAGCGTAATGGTACTAATTTGTTATAATAAAATATGGCTTATTGTCAACATGTGCATAGATATATAAATGGATATTTTTATCAGTTCGCATTATAATGATACTCAAAACGCGGAAAAAATGTTGGGTTCTTAGACGATAAGTTAAATATATTTAATTCTATTTGAATTTTTAGGGCTGTTATAAAAACTATAATTGTGCATCCACCCATGCATGACCGAAGACAAAATATCCATAAAATTGGCGATTTAACATTTGCAGATGTTTTCCGTCCAGACGGCCATCTTGCTGCTCAACGGAGCGGTTTATCAAATGATTGCGCCTAATCGCAGTTCGTCTCCAGTTTTATGTATCTTCGGTAGTTTGTATAGATTCAGTGTCTCAGGATTTCTTCTGAAAAGAAAATATCGAGGCGAAGGTCGTTGACTTTTCCATGTACATCAGTGAAGAAATATTGAAATCACTTTGCGTAGATAGTTTTTCATTTAGATTGCGTTTTATATTTTAATTAATAAAAGATGAATCATATGCCAATAGTTGAATCAACATATGTCATCATCATCATCATTATCATTATTTTATCATCAACCTGATTATCTCCACTACTGATGATAGGCCATCCCTGAAGAGTGTTTGCCTCTAATCTCCACGCCGGGTATGCTGGTGGAGAATCGCATATTACAGCGTTTTGCACCGCTTGCACTACTACCTTCGGCTATGGGGGTATTGATAGCCGTGTGTAGCAAGCTGCGTCATACGGCGACCAGCCGACGACTTTAGTCGCCTCTGACGACACCATGGTAACGAAAGGGTTGAATTTGAATATAATAGATTATATAATTTAGTTTACCGAAAACTGAAACTGAATAAGTGAGATTACGCACAAATACGAGTACGACTATGTAAAACAACAGGTCGATAACTTTCTTTCTTTCAACAGGTCTTTTTCGAGTTATCTTTTTATTTCTCAAATAAAACGCATAGTTCTATACAAGTATAGGTTATTGCTAATAAGCAAGCGTAAAAATCCTATGAATACTAATTACATGTATAGTTAGATTTTAATGGGAGCGTAAATTAAAAGAACAGGAACTTTTTTGTAGGCGTAGCATTAAGTATGAGAGTATAATATGACTGTGAATATTTTGAAATATCTCGATATTTCAAAATATTCACTATAATTTCAATTTATTTTGCAATTAGTTTTATTATTCTCGAATAATAAAACTAATTGCAAAATAAATTGAAATTAAAGAATTTTCGCGTAGAACAGAAACATTCGCGAAGAATGCCGCTATCGGTCATTCATCTAAGAACTGACCGTTCCCGACTAAACAATATTGTATTAAACTCAATTATCATTTAGAATAACTAAAATTCGTATGCGACAATTACAAACAAATCTTGAAAACCAAATCGTAAATTAGACAACACATATGCAAGCTATTTACACAAAAACAGACAAAACTACAGGGAAATATATATTAAACACAAGATTCCTTCATGGCTGAGAAATTTGTGGTTATTTTAACTCGTGACGAACGAAATCCGATGTCATATTAACAATTTTTGAGAGAGCATACCGGAGCGTTACGCATCGCTCGCGTGTCCCGGCCCCGGCGTGCAGCGGTGTCATGTTTAACAATGCGGATGGGGAAGTAACTAGCGTCATGTTGCTTATACCGAACAGATGGAGAAGCTGTGGAAAATATTGATATCAGGTAAGTTTGATTGATAAACGCCTAGATAAATGTGCCTTCATTATTAATAAACAAATAATAGCTTGATTTGGTCGCTTTAACGATTAATCGTTTTTAATACCAATTTTTTATTCAATTTTGACACTATTAACTTATGTAAATTATGTTTATTGAACTCAAGTTTATTGATGCAATCTGCTGAGAACTGCTTGTAATCTTTCAATTTTCAATTACAATTCGAGGCGCATTGAATGAAACGTTGGTAAAAATTTCCTTTCGTCGTATTGTTCATTTCGCATTAAAGTCCTTGTATTATTAGATCGATTCACAATAATAGATAAATTGGACAAAGCAAGTAATATTTGGGTCATCTTCGCAACCCGGATCACGTCCGACCATTTGTTCCGATGTATCGCCCGTCAACGGTACACCTGCTTCAGATATTGCTATTAGTCGAGAAAAACGTCCGGGGTGCATATTTTTACCAACATTAACTCACGTGTTGGTATTCTGTACGCACGTTGTTTATCTAGCCTCGTAATAGGATATTATGAGTTCGGCAGTAAGTTCCGCTTATGAGATTATGTTAGTTTCTTGGTCTTTTAATCGGCAGTTTTGGCTGTTTCCCGTACGGTGAGAGATGTAACTGTTGGAAACAAATGATTTTTGTCACAAGAATTTTCGCTATTTATTATTGGTGATTATTTGAATATTACTGGTGATTATTTTTAACATGTCTTTTCTTTCATTAGGCTACATTGAGTCTCACTGTTAGCTAAATAATTTCTCACTATCACACAATAATTTTAAGTCTGTTGTTAGGAATTAATAGACCTGATGTTAACTGCTTTTTTCTTTATGTGACAGTATTGTTTTAATGTTTTAACAATAATATAGTGTTCAATTAATTTATTCATTAATTTGTGCGTTTTTCTTTGCATGCTTTTCCAGTTCGAAACGATCATCGAGGATCATGCTGTCCATTTTACTGAATAACCAAAAGATATGCTTTGTATAACATATCACAGGGGATCATACCCTACATTATTCTGACGTGTTTAAAACCACAAAACATGAACTATGCACATGGTAAATACGAGTAACTGAATAATTTTATTCTAAATCTCCACTGGCTACAATTTTTTTATTATTATATCCGCACATTGGCTCTTACGGGTTGGCAGAAAGAACCAAATATGGGTAGGTACAATCATTAATCGGTATTCAATTTTTTCTTATACATTTTTTAAGACTATATGTATATATGTTTGACTAAAAAATGTTTTGTTTTTTATTCTATTAAAAATTTTAGACTAAAGGTACATATAATATACATGTACAATATAGATACACGTATTAAAATATTGTCTGTCAGACGGCACAGATATAACAGTAATCAAGTTTAGTGCCGCTAGATTTGAGTTTATTTTTAATCCACCGAACGCCGACACTAAACCAATTTCGGCCCGAGATTGATACGCCCGGCCGGCACGCCGAGCGCTGACGGCGGCCATTTTTTACATCTCTCTCGCCTTTCGCCTCCCGTTTTTCCAGAGAAATGATTTATCTCTTGATTTATTCCACGAAATTGATACGTGCATTCAACTTAATCGCGCCGGGATTATCTTCTCAGATGTGCGTGAGTTATTTTAGGGTTGACTCTTTAGGGTTGGAAACATAGCTGGCTATGTATAAGTATAATATGGACTAAAAAAGTTTCATTTTCTAACAGTAAACTACCCGTGTTCATGAAATAGACAAAAAAAGCGAATGTCGATAAACAAACGTCGTATTTAACTGTAGAACACGGGCTTAATATAAAGAATGGTTAAGAATTATTATTTACTTTAAATTCATAATGTTTAAGTAGTTAAATTGTATCAAGTAATAATAAATTGATTAGTTCAAAATATAATTGTCACTTTGAATTATGCCTAAGTCAATTAAAAAAGAAAAAGCTATATAATCCTTAAGTATTTTCACGAATATTTCTGCCATTATATATGTTGAATTGTGAAATAAACGTAACGTAACATCACGCCTGGAATCCCCGAAGGGCTAGGCAGAGGTGTGTAGCAATACAATCCAACGTTTCACCAGTTACGTTCAGGTCCCATGGAAAATTGGTGAGTTTATTGCCATACACTGGGCACACATCCAGACTCCGAGTCACTACTGGAAATTCTAAATTAGAAAAATCCAATAGTACCCGACCCGAGATTTGAACCCAGGACCTCCCGTTCGGCAGTCGCGCTTGCAACCACTCGACCAACGAGGCAGTTAATAAATGAAAGCATTTTCACAAAACAATTGTGAAATGTTGAATAAATACCTATTAATCGCGAAAATTACCACAAAATTAAAGAGATATTTACCTCGCTACCGGCGGCAGGTAGTCTAATATTAATTATGAGCCCTTCCACCCCCAGCTGACTTCTATAAAATCTTAGAGGGTTCTTACTAGTTCCCTTGTAAAGGGTCGAAAATTTGAACTTCTTAGTGGGTACTTAAAGGTGCCAGGTGCCCACTTCCGTGACTAAGTTCGGAGTCCCCTTGCAGCAATTCGACCCCTTGCTAATAGTTAAGGGTACTTTGATTACGATTATAGGGGTTCGTATTTCTTAGCTGACTGATAGTCTTTCGGTATTTGTGGTTCGAACTCAATATGAAAAACTATTTCATGTAATAATGATTCCTATAATGTTATTACTGTAATCCTTTACTCTATGCCTATCTCTATGGAAAACAGACGTGACATTGTGACGTGATTGTCTCCTACATTATTAAAAAGGAAGATATTTTATTGCAGGACTCGGAATTTATATTTCTATGCAAGCTGATGATTTGATCGTAGTATCTATACAATACTCTAAAGCACTATGAACCTACTAGCTTATAATTCAGCTTCCAATTCCGTGGGCTCTGGGTTCAAATCCTAGCACGTAACTTGTTACATAAAATACTTTTAAAGATTATGTATCACTTTATGTAACCGAGAAACGGTGTCTCTTATCATGTTGTCGATAGTTTACGATAGAGCGCCACGTGTCATTCGATATTTAAAAATACATGTAAGTATAGCAATCAGTAACATTTAATTTTTCAATTATCGAATATCGTAATGCGCATACCGTAATACGAATACCAAAAAACACGCCGGTGAATACAGACATTTCGGTATTCGTATCCCTGTTGCATTTTAACGAACTCGCATTTCGTACGCGACACGTCGCTGTATTGGGGATCCGCTCATGAATTCTAATTTCGAACGTTGCGATGTCTAAATTCTGAATGGTATAGATACTTCGGTGTGTATTAAGGTGAATTTCACAATTCCACACTGGATTAGTTGCGAGTATCACATCGTATTCTATGTACCGTATCTATTCACCCCACATTAATAATACGATACCATTAGAAATATTGCTAATTAAATAGTAATTATATGCAAAATTTTGCGTTGTAATTAACATTTGCAACTATATTTCTTTTAATTACTAAGTAATAATGGCACAATTCATATGGGCTCAAATCAGATGCGATCACTCATATACAACAGTCAGGGCTTACACTACGCACACTGAGCTAACCACATAGTTTATAAATTACTTGTATGTAGATACGAGTATGGCACATATTTTATACACATTATACGTAGTTAATTTTACATCAAGACACGAAAACATATTGTATGGTTTTGAAATGTTATTATGGGATCTAGCCCCGTCCCTCCTCTCCCTGGCCACGCCTACATCAAGCAGTCCGAGTCACGATCCAATGTGCCAAAGGTCTTGTCGTAATAAGTGCTTCTGGTACCGAAGGGCCGAGATGAAGCAATGACTGTCTTATGCTAAATTTTCGGTAGTTAACCGAATTCGCATTTAAAACGAGAAGCTCCGTATAATTGGGAGACGGATCGTGAATGCTAATACCTTGCCACGTGTTCCTTGATCACGTTCCCTGGACCGTACCTATTCAATAAAACGCATTACTAGAACTATTGGGGGGACTTATATCTGATATTGCTTCAAACAAATTTCAAGTATTGATTGGTTAATAAATGAATAATATTGAAATATATTTCTAATTTTAACATCATCAATCCATCTTAGTATCTTATTTTCACTACGTTAATAAAAAAAACACTACTACAATATTTAGCAGTTTTTAGTCAATATCACTCAGCCAGGAATCGAACCCTAAAATATTTTTTATACTAAAAATTAAGCTATTTATTGATAAAGATAATTAGTTATTTTTTATTATAAAATACCGCTAGTAAGCCCGTACCTACATCGTATGCATAAGTTCAAAAACAGTGAGCAGAATTTACTACAAAACTTCCTGTAATTTATATATATTTGATTACTGTAAATGTACATTTAAATTAAACAATTCCACCCATGTTAGAAAACAATTGAAATAAACGGAACCCTAATTCGTATAAAATGAGTAAATACGATGCTTTTCAGAAATGTACGGAACATTGAATATTATACCATTGTCGTACACAGCTGCGGACATAGAAAATGTTCACATTAACGAAGGTTTCGCGGGAAGGTAATGCTGGCAGTGGATATTATCGTAACAATGGTATTCATAAAACCACTACATCTCACATGATGGAGATGGTTGTTTTAGGGATTTTAATGTCTGCAGTCAGTAAATATTAGGAACTTAAACGTATTGTCTCAGGTGTTGTTTCTCGTTTATTTATATTTTTCACTCCGCGCTCTCTGCCTGCAGCCCAAGGAACCTGGCGTGACGATAGAATAATAACAATAATATATCATCACATTAGATCTCATACAGTGGACGCAGGAAGCACTGTATGTTACACGCACACGCGCGCACGTGCTTGTGTATATAAGTTTGTGTGTGTACATATGTGTGCCTCGTGTTCATTGTAGGACCGGAAAGGCCTATATACTTCCCCTTCTACCATTTTTTTCGCAATAAAAAGTATCCTATGTCCTTTCCCAAGTTCAGTTTTATCTTCATACCGAATTTCATCAAAATCGGTTCAGTGGTTTAGGCATGAAAGCGTAACAGACAGACAGAGAGACAGACAGAGTTACTTTCGCATTTATATATTAGTAGGGATTTCAATAAAACACATCGATAAATACGAAACAATAATTAGTCTTTGTTCAAACAAAACTTTAATTCGACTTGAAGGTTTCATTTTCCAAAAGAAATGAATTCCTTAAATAGAACACGCTTCTTTACGCTAATCCCGCAATGTCGCAATACGGGGGCGGCGAAACGTCGCACAGGGGTATCTGTTTAAGGAAAATAAGTATTGAAGACGTAGAGAACTATTCTGGAAGTGGTCATGAGTGCAATGTCTACATGCACGTACTCACAAGCTACAATCATTCAATTGATTTTTACCACAAAGCAGCACTTGCTTTTTAACGCCAGACACACTATACATCGAATTTACACGTCAACCATTACAAGATGTCATGTCATTACAAGGGCAAAATCAATTTGCATTTGTTTATACGATTTGTAGGACACGTGTTATCAAAGTATCTAAAATATCAGCCAATATCGGCCAGCATAGCAGACTAATGCGTCAACCCTTCACATTCTGAGACAGACCCTTGTCACTTGAACGACCAAAGCATGATGCTAATGATGCTTATATGGTTCATAGGTTCTATTAAAACTATTGGCATTCATGTTTTGATCGGATAAATTGTTCAAATCCCATCCAATTTCTTTACATCCGGGTAAGATTCGGTTGACAGGCACGAGGGATCATTTACATAATGTAATCAGCCCAGAGCGAAAACCGATGATTTCGCCGCCACTTGGCCCGCTTGTTGTGCGCGCGAATCAGGGCTTTTTAATTTCGTTAAAAAGTCAACTTGATGGAACCCAGCCATCTCCTTTGAGATGCTGATTGATCGTGTTATTGGAATCGATTGGGGGAATTTCCGGTTTTTCATTTCGGAGGCCCTATGGAACACTTAAGTTTGTCTTATTTTTCTATCATCTACCATTATTTCTCTTCAAGTATCGCTCCAGTTGGTGAAAGGGCTGCTGAAGTCATATATGCTGTTTGGTAAACATCAACCGATGTCATGTTATACTGGACAACACACACAATTGATACGATACTAAGGAACTTCGTGCAATTAATACAAAAACCATAATATGTTACTACATATTTTCGAACACTTAACCTTTTAAGACGGTAATACGTAAAAATGACTAAGTATCTTTGCTTTAATAACAGTATATAATGCCATTCTTTTCCAAGCTAAAAATAGCCGATGAAGGGATCTGATTTAAGTCTAGGTATATTTGTATTGTCAATGGTACAGTACTTTGTGTAAGAATATGTGTCTATACGATACACCATGGAAAAACTTAAAAGGTTACCGACTTTTATTAAAATAAAACGTTTGGGGGGCGGGAGTAAGAGAGAAAATAGATTCCTCCTTGAATTCCAGGAATTCGAGAAATTCCTCGCTATGTGTCGCTCCACTTATTGCACTGATTTATTCTTATTTAGAAATTTACTTTTAAAGAGCATTTATCATTAAATCTAATTTTTTTTAATAATATCGTGTTAGTTTCTGTGCAAAAGCCTTGTGTTAGCCAAGCCCGCTTTGTGATGGTAGATAAAAGGAGTTAACCAGGTGCATACTCCTTTACCCTTTTTGATAATTCCAAGCGTTTTTATATTACTACCCTCTCGCTCAGGGCCATAAAGCCGAAGTTGAATTTTGAATATTTCATATTTATTCCATTTGAAAGTGATAACTTTTTGACATTTGTGTTTATTTTCCAGATTACTTATTACTTTACGACCAGTTTGATTCTTATTATATATTTTGTATGTTTGTTTGTGTTTTTACATAAAACATTTTAATGAAAGAATCATTTTAATGAAAGATCCATAACATACAATATGTATAGGGCACAGTAAATTTTTTTTTAAATTACTGTTTTGAATATGTTTACGGAATCATTGTTATGATAATAAAAAGTAACATTTTTATTGAATATCAAAACGACTTATTGTCTACAAGTACATATTTTCTGTAAAGTACAATATAAACTTTATAAAACCATTCAATGGAGCTCATTGCAAAGTTTAATAAAAAACATTGCAAGAAATTAAAAAAAATCCCTTTAAAAATGGTTTAAAAGCCTTCGTTGTACATTTTTTAAGTTGTTCGTATGTAATACTTCACTCCTTTTCTTCTGTCATTGACAAGAAGTTTGTTTTAAAGAGATCCTCGCATCTTACCTTGGCCATCAGTAAAACTTACCTATTACACGGTAAAGTGCCTTTAGTATTTTTAATGGCCCCAAACTCCCATAACTTTTTGCACGTTTTTCTTCGGATATACTTTTGTTACTAGAAAGGTTTTAATGTCTCCATCTTTGTGTACCTCGTTATTAAGCTTTGAAAAACCCGCGACAATGAGATGCTTTCGCTCTGAACGTTTTGTGTGATGACATTTTAACTTTTTTGTTTTCTACCCTTTAATGCTGTGTTGCATGCTATATAGAGCTTATAGATTTTGGAGGTTCAATTTTCCTAATTGTGGCTTTAATTATCATACTTTTAATAAATATCGTAATCATCAACAACATTTTTATCATACTTGTCAACACTACTATCGTTCTACTGTCAGACACGTGTCTCCTCTCAGAATGAGAATGGCTAGAGCTATAGTCTTTGTCCTCCCACCCAGCCGACGGTCTTACCCGATACTATTATATATAATACAAAATAATATTTCAACAATTCATTTTAAAATTAAAAACAAAGTACACATTATTCTTTTAAACGATTATATTATATTACATAATTATATTAAAACTGACAGCAAACAATTCTTCAACAAACCCAAACAACATCTAAACCATCCAAAAATAACCGCGAGGTATGAAATATTGACATGGCGCGCCGTTAATGGTATGTTTTAAACGTTAATTAGACTAATAAGGGAACGAAGCACATCGTAACTAATGAAGCGAAGATTAGCGTGTAACGAACAGACAGACGAACTTCCTTTGTTATTTATGGAGTTAATTTTTGCACAGCTCTCACGTGCTTGTGGTTTTACGAAGTGGTACAATTGTGTGCGAAAATGTTTACGAGTGCGTGCAATGAAGATTTGATCAGCTTGATAATTATCACCGCCTTCATCAACTATTTTATCTTTCAACTATCGAAAAAAATCTCCTCTTAGTATGAAGAGATAAAATGATACATTGCCACGTTATCCAAGTGCAGGATCACAGACTTAACACACCTAAGCCAACGTTATCGAGAATTCTAAGGTGTGCAGATTTCCTCACGATATAATCCGTCACAATTAATTATATTGAGTCATCAAATAGGCATGAAAACTGAATTCTAAGCAACTAGGCTATTACCGCTACATTTGACTATATTACTTGCGAATGCTAAATATAACAATTTGCAATGTTATTTAATTTATTGTTTAAGTTCAACTTTGATTGTATTTATGAACGTTGATATATCGTGTCATTGCAATTATAATCATAGTTATCGTTTAAACCGAAACCCTGTCATTACGACCACTTAAAGAATTTCCTAATTAATGTTATCGAAAATTATTAGTTGCGTTTCCTCGCGGTATACTCCTGCATCGTTAAAGAAAGTAATATTTAATTTTATAATTACATTAGACCAATGGAATGTAAAGCTTAAATGTTGACAACTAAACTATAACCACTAATCTAATGTCTATTATTATGTCCATGCTGGGTCTTTTACGACGTAGGCAGAGACCGTCGAGTGCTAGATATCTCTGTCCTTACAGTCCTGACGCGCATCTTCGATATTCACTATTGTTCACTTTTCGGAGACTCCTGACTGAAAAGTTTTCACAAATGTGTCCCTGTTATAACTCCCTAAAAATGTCCAGAGGCTTTTTTAAAGAGGCCAGACAAACAATGGCGGTAAATTACATGAACACAGTCAACAATTAAAAACAATATTTCTTCCTTATCGTGTGGCTTTAGCGAGCGTTGTGTTGAATTATTTGATAATTGTTGAAATGTGTACATACGAGTATATAAAATATTACTAAATATTTCAACCGTCGAAGTATTTATGGACACGACTGTACTCTTACGGAGTTAGCGCAAACTTCTAACTTAGAGAAGTTATGGCTTGTACTGTCGCATAAGTAATGAAATAAAATAGTGTTCCCTGATATTAATTATCCTGTAACACGACATTACCGAGGGAGTTTCTTAAGGGATTAGGAAGTGGGACAAGGAATTTCTGGGGTGCCGGATTATTTCGGTTTGTTTACCTTTGTTTGGTTGTGTTTACCGAAAATATTTAGTATTGTTCAAGTATTTCTTTGAAATGTATATTTAATTGTACTTAATTACGAATTACAGGTGAATAAATTTAAAGTCCTGCCCATTTATGTTTCACAAAGCACTAAGATTATTTTATACGACAAGTTCCGCTACTGAATTTTATATGAAGTCATAGAACTGCCAAGAATGAATAATATTCTTAGTTAACATATCATTTGATCCCCCTCGGTAGCGGTAATGTTCCTAACGCGGCAATCTTTACAATACATTGACTGTTTTTCTTCGAGGTAAGGTACAGGGTGCGTGCAGAACAAATATTTAAACATTAAAAAAATATCATAGACAGCAAAATCTAAAAGAATATGCGAATGAGTACATTTAGGTTATTATTAATAAAAATAAAAGCAACAAACGAGTCCATTGCAATCCTAAGTGGTCACTAGCCCATGGAAACTTGTAACTGCGAACATACTGTAGGTACCTTACCCTTACCGTGAGTCAGTGTAAGTTTTCAAAAATAGTAATATTTAATAATAATAATATATTAGGATATCACATATCTACGGTCTTTTGATTACAAAGAAAACATCAGGAAAGCATACATACCTTATACATTATGTTTAATAACATAAAATTTATTTATAGTCATCAAAGTTTAAAAAAAAGTAATTCAACACAGAAATCCCCTAAGAGGTAGCTAAAGAAGTGCAGTACCTACACTACCACGTTTGTAAACGTTCTTCTTATAAGTAATCCTCAGTAGCCCAATTTCGTTCCACCACGTCAAGCGAATGCGATAATCATCGCGGATTGACTGGAGGGGCAGATGTGATGAATACTGGCTGGTGACGGGCGTAATGTAGCAAAACGAGAAACGAATTTAATGTCCCCTCCGGTGCGTCTTGCTAATGTTGCGTACGGCCACTTCCAATGATATAGCGGCACTAGAAATGTCATTAGAGAAACCTAACATAAAGTCTGTAGTGGTGACCGACGGAAAGTTCGATTTCGGCCGAAACTGAGCGCGAGGGTGAAAGTTCGGTTTCAGTTTCAGTTTCGGCTGAAAAACCTGTTTCGGTCGGACACTAGTCCGTAGTCCCCGAAGAAGTAGGCAAACGGCTACTGCTACACATCTCTGCTTACC
>DWME01001204.1:0-26275 GCA_018244795.1 Parelbella ahira ahira
TGCGCGCCATGGATTCGAACCCAGGACCCCCGGAATGAGAGGCTGAATTCTTAACCACTAGGCTACCACTGCTTTGTTGCAAAATTGCTGCAAAATTGTTGTTGTATATATTATATTGTATTGCGTAGCTTCAGAGAGAAACCTCGTGCCCACACTCATTTATGTTCAGCAACCTTTTTGTGTCAGTTTTAAAATTTTATGTTTTTTAAATGTCGGGTGCTACTAGATTTTTTTAATTTGTAATTTCTATTGGTGACCCGGATTCTGGAATTGTGCCCGGTGTATGGCAATAGACTCACCACCTATTCCATGGGACTCAAACGTAACTGGTGAAACGTGGGAGTTTACTACGCTCCTCTGCCTACCACTTTGGGGTTACAGGCGTGATGTTACGTTTATTACAATTATCGTTTTACACTTCGTTTATATTAACTCTTCATCATTGAAAATAGCCTCCGATTTGTTTCTTAACTTGAAGAAAAAGTTGACATAATCAATATCAATCATAACATAACATTAATCAATATGAGTGCTGAAATAGTTTATAAATTGATGTCATAGATATTAAAGTAAATATGTAATAATTACAAAGCGTAATCTAATTAATAAATTAAACATAATAACGGTTTCCTGTCACTTCCGTTAATTTCACGAAATCTCTCCCACAGATGGTAGGAAAGCGAGAGGAAAGATGTTACACACAAAAAATTTTGCACTTTTGACACCGAAATAATAAACCAAATTTCGTTTGTAAGTAAATATCCCATATGAAATATATTAATAATATTAAGATGTTGATCTCGTATGTACATAAGAAACCCAATCGAAACAAATATTACGTTACGAGTACATACATTTCTGTATTGTGTTGTGAAGTTCCGTTAAATTTACATTAAATAACTCCAGGCAGTACTTAAACGAATATTTAAATATTTAAAACAACAAGCGAATGATATACACGTTCCTAGAGCACTTACAGGTTACCGGTTATTATTTTTTTATCGTATGACGATCGGCCGCAATACAACAGTCATTCAATATAGTGCATCTTTTATGAACTATTGTTTGCCGCACCGCAATACATTCCGCTCGTTCACATTGGTGTGTAAATTGATTGAGAATCAATAACCGAAATAATTTAAAACATTCTACAATGTGAACAACAATAAACGGCAAACAAATATATGAGACCGTTTTCATCGATCGCCCTGAATGGTTCTCGTGGGTAGAGCGAATGGAAAGTTATGACTCTTCGGACATTCGATTCGTTCGAAGAAAAATTTATGATTGCTAATTAGGGTTATCACAGGGACTTGCATAGCGCATATTGGCACGAGCAATAAACGGTAAGATTACTGATTAGGGTTTGCACAATTTGTAGCGTAGTACGTACATACTTATTCACAATTTATTTTTAATTTTTGATTACAATTAAGATGGGCTCTAATCAGGGTTGACAGAAATACTAAAATAATTACTAGCTAGATGCTGGTAGTTGACTTTCAAATACATCTGAGAGCTACAAGTACCTATATTATAAAAATATATACATGTATAGATAAGCTGCTTATAAGAAAGTCAATGTATATTGCATTCTGTTTTTATATGTACATAAATTCAAAGTTATTGCATAAATGCAAACCGGGTACGATAATAGGTGTTGATACGCAAACGTGGAATCTCCGATCGGTATGCCGGTTCGACAGCCAGACAGCGCCCTTATGCGTCATCCAAATTGGCATCCGATCACACGACTTGCAACTCGACTACCCACGTGCGATCTTACTTATGACAGTGAGAATTCAATTCTTATTGCTATGTACAGCGTTGTCTTGAGAACTATATAATCTCTCCACTGAGAAGTATAACAGTAGATAAAAAAGATACAATAAACGGAAAGTTTAATAGTGTTATATATGAAAATGTATGTTTGGATATATAGTATACATCGTGTATATGGATATGTACAATGTTTTATGATGGTATTTTTCTTGCAACCCATATCTCGATAGTGATGCAATATCTGTCTATATCTTTAAATGAGCAATTCTTGTATGTATGTATATAATCGGAATCTCGGAAACGGCTCCAACGACGGCACAAGCACAACAAAAGTCAAATTATCATTAAATTCTTAAAGAGGTATTACGTAAATTGTCAAACAAAAAAAATTGTCTTGAACGGAAATGATGCAAGGGAAACGACAATCATTTCGTTGCAATGATTCACTGCATTCCTTTATTTTGCTTGCACTGCATCTTGGGCATGGCGTTACGATTTTGCTTGAAAATATAGATAAATTTAACCTCCACTATAAATCATATCAATTGAACAAGGCATATTCCCATCTCAGTCCTCAGGGATAGCAACACATCTATAACCAATTTCGTATAGGACAGACGCTGAGTAATAGTAACCACAGTCGTTCTAATGTACTAATTATGCTAACGTTACCAACAGACCCAAATTCTGTTGTCATGTTACCAATTTAACACTAACAGTATTACTAAAATCTCACGGCACCTGAGCTAACTGACATAAACAGTCTTGTATGTACAGTGCTGTTTGAGGTTGTTTGTTGCTGATGTCCATTTTCGACTACTGCTGAAAAAAAACAAAGAAATTAAAAAATATTGTTACGTTGCCAACTAAATTCGTGACGCTTGAAAAGAGACGCCATGTTCTAAGACGTAACAGACGATCATGTTTATTGACATAATATTACTTATTGTTTGAAGCTCGACTCACCCACGTACAATTATATTACATTAGCACGTAACGATATATATTATCTATAAATGCATGTTAATCAAATACCAATTACTTGGGGAATGTGACACGTGTGACGTCGCGTCTCTTGGCATATGTCGCATCTAGCCATCCCTCATTGGGTATCGATTTCGGTCTATTGTTATTAGTTGATAAGCGGTACGTTGGTAGGTACATTGAATTCACACAACGCCTGCGACCATATTCACTATGTTTCGTATTTGATTAAAATCAGATACATATGTCAAATACAGTGGATATTATTCATTATTTTAAATGTAATTAAACTAAATTATTTTCTTATTTTTCTCAAAACAAAATTTAGGTATGTTTACCATTATCAGCCATTATGCCATCCATTATCACTAGTTGTATTGAAAAGTATACGAGATATACATTTTTTAGACTTAAACGTTCTTCAACAGTATCCAATATTATTAGTCTAAGAGTTCAACGAATTTATAACTTCAGTACGTGGAAGCGGAAATGTCGGCGATGACAGTTAATAGTACTGTGCTATATTACGTAGTGTTAAATATTACGTAGGACTCATAGTAAGGTTATATAGGTTTCTTCTGTTTTAAGAAAAGTCTACGCTTTCATCAGGCGAGATCAGGCCAAATGCCAGCTTATCACAGAATAAAAAAATACTTTTCCCAATTTAATTATTTATTTTTATTTTATGACAACACTGACTTCTAATGACTTGATTCACCACATCGGTACATAGTATATATATGACGTAATCGTTGAAGCTAGAACAAGAAATGAAATGTACAATCGGCCGACAGGAAATGTCTATTTAACGGGTGAATTGGCAACTATAATACGCACGTGTCTCGTATTTCGCGTTTTGCCACTAAACTAGTAGACTCCGTAATAACGTGACAATCATAAACCAAAATACAATCCTGTAATGTTTACATGACAGGATATTATACATTTCGTTTCATCTATTTTATTATTTACATTTCTTCAATCTTTACAATTCATCAAATATATTTGAATAACCTTATCAGGAAATAAAATAAACGAATGACAAATACACATTAATATAAATAAAATTGTCCTTTCCATCAGCTTTACCACCAAATATATCCGCTCACTGTTAAATCAATAAAGAATAAATAAAGGTGAACAAATTGAACGAACTAAAATAAACCCTTAACAAAATAGCCACAGCTCATATTGACAACGAACACTATAAGTGCGAGCTACAAGCTGATTAACATTTTAAGTAACTGGTGTCGCACGGAACGAAACCACAAAATCGTTGTCGGGCGTAACTAGTGTCACGGCCCCAGGCGCGGTCAATTAGGCTGACTCGATTACATGCGCATAAAGAAACGTATCGAATTTACAGTTTCCACATAGTTTGCACATCCTTCTTAAGTCTGTACTCGTATATCCACCGTAGATTTGGTTCTTACTTAGGAATGATCGAATATATTGACATTAGATACAGTTACGTTACAAACAGGTGTAGGTACTATCATTATTCCCCCTCTTCCCAACTGTCATTCCCAACTTCTCATCATCACCTGGGTTGACTGGTAGAAAATACCACTTGGCATTAAGTCCGCCCTTTGTTACCAGCAATAAAGGATAAATAAATAATTAAATAAAAATTTTTTGCTCGTATATCTCAAAGTTTACAACGAAAATTAAGTTTGTTACCAATATTCGGGAGCAATAAAAATAGATGTTTGAGTGGGACTTAATCAGTTGTCTCTGGTAATCGTAGCATAGGCTATGCGTAGTTTGCGATCAGGTGGTCGTGTGTGAGTTGTCAGAGAATGATAATATCATTCATAATTTTATATTTCTCATCCACGGCCTCTATAGCCGTACGTATAGTCAGCTTTGCTCTCAAACCTGCCAATTTTATAGGTTGATTTTACTAGACTGGCTTGTACTTTAAAAGCTCACAGATCATTCCTTTCTTTCTAACGACGACCAATCGAAAACGTAGCCCGACGGCACCCGGAGACGCTTCCCGCTTTGATTTATTATTAGTTTGCCGCTATTTTTGCTCCTGACGTTTGTAAATACAAAGAAACTAAATGAAAATTTCCAATCGTTCAGTTCGTTTGTTTGTTTCTTTTAATAGACACTTAGCATCAATCTAGTACGTCTCTGTTGACTGCGTGATTAATTGAACTGTTCGCTCTAGTCTTGTTTTCTGTTCTATGCGTTCGTATTGCCTATGTACCGCGGTTGTCGTATTAGAACTCCGTACAATAGTCGCGGCGCTATGCATTGGCGCAGCTAGGTAGGTAAAGCACAAGCTAAATTTTGTCTGCCAACACCTTATCGACCACACAGTTCGATGGTCTTTGTCTTACAACTATATATATCACATAAATTTTACGAAATTTATAATTTTAATAGTAATGACTCGGAGACTGGATTTGTGCCCGGTGCACGGCTAGGCTCCATATATGTAGTTACGTATGTAAATGTAACAGGTGAAATGTGGGAGTGCACTACATTCCCCTGCCTACCTCCCCAGGGATAACAGGCGTGATGTTAGGTTTTACGTTTAAATTAATACCAACATTTTCATTTTCTTCTGTTATTAAGCAAATTAATATTGTCGTTATTTTTTCTGTTCTCGTTATGTTGTATGAACTATTGTATGAACGGAGCTAAAAACATGTGTTTGTGTCATGTGTTAATATTTTTCATTTTAATGTCACTACTTTTTGTAACTATAATACTTAAATATTCCTTATATCATTACGCCGGGTCCTTCACGAGGTAAAGAAAACAGAGTGACAATTGCTCTATTAATATCGATATTTGTATGAGACCTAGTTTACATTGCGTTTCCCTCGTTCTAAACGAAATGATGTGATAAACGTAATTTAATACCGCTTACATATGGACACTAAGGCGTTTTACGCACTAGCGATTTTGAGAATTTCTAAATATACTAACACTGATATCGAAAAATAAAATAAGGTACTTCTAGACAAGTGGATACTAACAATATTTTAATAAAGCAAGAGTATTTTATATACTTTGGTGTTATTATTTAAATATTATTTTAACTCTTTATATATCAATATTCATTGTAATGTGTAAAGTTAAGTTACTAAGGTTTACGTATAATTTATGACAATTTTTGTATTGACATCTGTCAATTTCTGTACATAATGTAATGTAAACTCTCGACGTATTTTTTGTGTAAAAAAAATCAGACTGCATTATAAAATATTCTATTCAATTTACATTTAGATAAGTACAAAATCAAATTCTTTACAATTAAAAAGTAGTATAATAAAATGTAGTATTAAGCTTCACTGTTTTATTTTTCCAATCAACTAAACCATTAAATAAATTCGTTACCCCACATTACAAAAAAAAAATTCTTTTAATTTGAAAAATCAAAGTTACTCGTACATTACACTCACGTGATATGGGCAAGGAGTCTTGAATGAGAAAGATACTTTGTTTGCATATTTACATAGAATGTTGTTAAACGATTTTAAATCGCATCGACTATTGACGTAAAGTCGCACAATTGTGGACAGTAATAGATACTATCGTGTAATGGCCGGCGACCGACCGGCAAATTATTCCACCTTAGCTACACGCTCACGCTTATAACACGCGTATTCGTATTTGTATTCAATACAATAACATGAGATAAATTTACATTTAATTCCGCACACATGTTATCTTTGTCATACATTGGCTAGAGGTTGAATGGTGATTTTTCAACGAACATGTCAAATCAATGTCATAATGGTTTATTCTTCTTCATGTCTACGACTTTTCTGTTAGAAGAATTGAAGCCTTTAGGTTATAGGTTCGGAGCTGTACGGGATTTTTAAGCTATGTCAGATAGATTGTCTTTTGATCTATAAGTTTCAGAAAACACAGCAAAATTAGCCTGTATATATGTACTATTGTACATATATAGGTTTTTTATATAGTGCCATATTTCTTTTTACACAATACAAAAATCTCTAAATAAACTTGAAATGTCTAGAAGTTTCTCGAACATACTCGGTTATATCACACCCATTTTCACTCCTAACGACCCGGAGCATTATTCAGTCGTTTTGTGAATTTTCAGAGAATTCAGCTGAAGCCAATTATATTTTTCGTCGGTGTTAGTTTTTTCTAATTAGCGCTAATTAGTGTTTTCATGTTACTATATCGTTTGGAACTGAAATACAACATGAAAGAATTGTGTAAAATTGTAGGTGAACTATTTTGAAACCGTTTATGTTGATTATGGGTTGAAGTATTTATTTAGAGTGAGTGACAACAATCTTAAAATGGTTTTCGTATACATTTTATATTATGTAATTGTACCGTTTTAAATTATGTATCGGACCTTGAAATCCACGATCAAATGAAGGCATATAGCGGCGGCTGACTGAAAACAGTGGAGCATAATTTATTCTGGGACACCTTGGAAAAGGTCTACGCCCAGATGTGGAACTATACAGACTGCTGTGATAAGGATAAGCAAAAAACATCATCGAGTTCAACGATTCCGTAGTAAATTCTCAAACAATCCTTTAGTTTTCTCACGAATAATATTTACCGTTTTGATTGAATACTAACATTAATATTTTAACCCTCAAAAGCCCCACATGCAACCCTTCAAACCGCTTCCAGTAAAGTCACATAATATTTCATCCATAAACATGTGTTATTCAAACGTACTAATCCAACATAATCGAATATGATCAAATGAAATCCGTTCTATCTAACTAACAGAGACGTTAATTCTATTACTGATCCGCCAATAAGTTCGTTCTGACGCTTATCCGGACCGCAAATTTAATATCGACGAACGAACGGACCAACTACTGGATTTGTGACTAAAATATCAATTGGCCCCATACGATACAGTCGTCTCTCCGTAGGAAAATAGACTCACAAATTACATTATGAAGATTCACTTTGCAATGTACCGCGGCAGTAGCTAGAAATCTCTCCGATCCCCCATGTTTGAATAATTTAAGCGTCGCGGGACGGTTCCGTGACCTCTGATGCTTTTGACTGCGAGATCCTTGTGTTATTGTATTCCGATTTATAACATTTAAAAGGTTTTGTACGGTTCAGTCGAGTTCTTGAACATTTTTCATTCCTCTTGTGTTGTAAATGACTATAAGAGGCAGACGTTTATCACATACTGCATGCCGATGCATGAAACGGCGGCCATTTTAATATGGTAATCAAATATTTGCTACACAAATGGATGTTGGTTTTTCATAAAAACTGCTCATTGGACTTCTCTATATTAAAGTGATAGCTACGTGGTTTCAAATTCAAGTTCCTATTTCAGACGTCCTGGGTTCAAAGTGAGAAAAATATAACTTGCTGTAAAGATAAAGGAATACATCGTGAGAATTCCTTCACACCTTGGGATTTCTCCAACATGTAGGTACTCTAAGGTGTGTTAAGTCTACCAACCTTTGGCCAGCCTCACAGGTTTTGGCATTAACTCGTCACATTTCGATAAAGTGACTCGTGTCCAACAGTGGAACGATAAAGTGACTCGTGTCCAGCAGTGGAACCATAAAGAGTTGATGATGATGAAAGTGCAATATTCCTTAAAGCATCTAAATTTAATAAACGAATTCGGAAGCGAAACTCGCATAGTTTCATGTTGAATTGAACCGTTCTATCAACTGACTTAACAGTTAAAGTAATGTAGTCATTCAATAAGTTCGCCGGACCGAGTTGCGCTAATGTTGTTAGTTTAAATCATTGGAATCACAAAGCTGAGAGGAAACTCTCTACTACGGTCTTGATCAACTTAGCTATCAGCCTAATTTGATATATTCGTCGCTCTAAATGGAATTCAAAAAGAATGTTAGAACAAACGTAGTCAAAGCATATTCTGGTAGTAGTACTGATAGGTAGGTAATCATTGTTGCCATCATGATTCACGCATTTTGCCATGCCACTTACTCCTGGACACTGACCTCTTCCCGGACAGAGAAGAGTTAAAACAGTAGCTGACTAAGCTGACCGAGTGCAAATCGACAGGATTTAAATGATTTTAGCTAAAAATTATGGGATCTCTTGATAGAGTTAGATTACTCTCGATCTGTCCACCGTTATTTTTTAATACATATTACTAATGATTAGGTTTATTATTGTTTCTCATATATGCATAATTTTTCGATGATCAAACGACTACAAGAGGTAAAACGGATAGTTATATACTAATATAACATTAACGATAAACTTTCACTAAATTGTCAACTCTCTCTCACCTTAAACTTGTGAAGTGTCATCTGAAACTCTATCATTGTGTTACACACAACTATGACAATCATTTCGCACCGTCTAGAAATCGATAGAGCCTTAGCACTAAACCAATTACAAATTTGACTCGAACCGTTGTTAATTCAAACGTTGAAACATTTGTGAAATTCGATATCCTGACATTCCTAATCTGATTTCATATAATTGACAATTGAGGTGTAATGTAATTCTATTCGATGCATGTATGTATATAATTGTTGGTATGTACACGTTACGATGTGTTTGTAATTTGTTCTATTTATAAATTAAATGGACTATAATTATTAGCGCAGTCCATTTTTATCATATACAATTTATAATTATACATCGATATTTTATTGTGTGGAATCTTAATTGTGACGGTTATGTAGTAGATATGCACTCAAAGTATGCGTAAGTATGCGTCCTTCGACTATAGATTGATAACATTAGCATTTTGGATTGTATTCACGTGTTTTCTCGAATGTTCTGTGAACTCTAAACATGTGCAAGGAACCACGTGAGCGCAATACAAAGGAATCGAAGATTGAAATGGACGATTAAAGCATTAACGTTACGTGAAAGAAATTATGACTTTATTTCCATTGTGTTTTAAATATTGCTACAATAATATTCGTTGTAGGCTTATCGTTAAATTTAAAAAACGTAAAGGAAGCAAATATTAATACTTGAGTTTTAAACTGGATTATAGATTTTTACAGAAATCTTTCGGAAGTTTAAATCATCATCATCATTATCATAAGCCTATTCCCGGCCATTGCTGAACATAGACCTCTCCAATGGCACGCCACTGAGCTCGATTTTCAGCTCTTCGTATCTTCAAAGTTTCAATCAATTGATGCAAATACTGTTCTATTTCAATACTTAATTATACTCCACTCACCATAGAGTCAGATACTGGCTGATAAGAGACACAGAAGTTATCGATATCCAACGTGCACGTATGAAAAGTTAATATAAAAAATTAACAGCTGATCTGTAGCGACACAGTTAGTACTCGGTGTTCCCTGGTTCATCTGAAAGTCATATAGAATAATAATAATAATACATAATTTATAGGACATTCTACTATTGTTTCTGATCTGATTGAAAGCATAGTACGCCACGGAGCTCAGTCAAATTTTACTGTTGTTTTAAATTCAAACGTTTTGAACAACGTACGCACATCGAAAGAGCGGACGCGGCTGCGCGCGCGCACCGAATATTAACACCAAGCGTTGAGGTGGTGGTACACTGGGCACAGCACGTGAAAGTTAGTTCAAGGGTTAATTGATTTTTCTTTTTCTATATACCATAGTCTAGAATTCAACCATAGTCTGGCTTAACGTAAAGCAACCACATGATCTATCATGTAGCAAGCGTGTCTAGTTAATAGCTATTCACTTATACTGCATACCATCATCTCCTATAAAATAATTGGTGAATTGGAATTAGTAAATAATTGGTGGAAGTGTACTACCTCCTTTGCCCACCCCTTCCGGCAAATATAGGTGTGATGTTAAATTAGCGCAAACCATCCTGTTACTCTGTTCATATCACTGTTCGTTGAAAAAATACATGTATAGATGTATGTATTTAATAAAAAACTAGGCATGTTAACGCAAAAGCAAGTCATTTAGTATTTCGTACAACTGTGTATGTGAATTTTAAAAGTATTTACCGAGTTTCTATTTTATCAATTAATTGGCATTAAAATGAACAATAAGACAACGTGAGTATCATCGTAAATATCATAGTGCGTAAACAGAGAATCCCGAATCTCAAACTTAGGAATTAAAATGTGTTAAATATATAAATGTACGAGTACATCATCCGCTACACATTTCCAGTCTCAAGATATTTTTTTTAATATAACTCTAGATGTCTCAGTATGTTTCGTCGCCGTAGATCAATAACCTCCGAAGGGCGACACATATTCGTGTCATGAACGCTACCTTAGCTAGAGACTCATTGTTTTCTCCATCGGGCCATAATGACTCGGTTTACATATAAACAGACGCCGCGCCTCCGGTTTTGTATGAACATAATATTTCTTTGTTACCTCTGGCGTAGTTCGGTAACGACTTACAGACACTAGGCACGAGTTTTGTGCTTAAAATTAGAAAGAAAGAATAAAAGGAAGAAAGACAGAAAGCTTTGTTCACGGCCAACACCAATTACGTTTTCAATTTTCAAAGTTACTTAAATGTAATATCACGCCCGTAATCCCCGAAGGGGTACACAGAGGAGTGCAGTACACTCCCACGTTTCACCAATTACGTTTAAGTCCCATGGAATTGATGGTGAGCCTATTGTCATACACCGGGCACAGATCCAGACTCCGAGTGACCACTAGAAATTCTAAATTAGAAAAATCCAATAGCACCCGACCCATACATACCATACATTATCATACCGTATTCCGTATCATCATACCCGTCGTACCATACCATACCTTTTGCCTCAATGTTACCATACTCATTACCAACAACGGGCATTAGGTCTAGAAAATCAAATGAATGAATGAACGAAATTACGAGTGCAGTTTTGAAACCAATTATAATCGATCAGTTGAGTGCAATGCACATAGTAATAGCTATATATAAAAATACTCTTTTTTGTCTAATCAGCCTAGCTCATATTTCAAACATCATAACTCAGGAAGCGATCCGTCTCCAACAATGATACACAGTAATTTTGTGCCAACGATGATATAACATTGTAATGACGATTATGCAGTAAAATAAGTATGATTTCTTGCAATAATTACATATTGTATTATTAACTGACAGTATTATATCAGAACAGCGATCGCTAATACGCAGTAACTCAGACACGTGACCGTCACGTGCGCGCCGCGGTTGACCGCACCGGGCTGAGTATCACTGACAAAAGTACTGACACGTCCAAAATGCATATATATTGTCTACAACTATTTTTTTGTATGATTCTCTTGCCTCATAACTACGTATTTCTTACTCGCGTAAGTCTGTCTTCGAGCTCAGCCGCGTCCGATCGGAGAGGCCTGTGTCCAGCGGTGGACGGAAATAGGCTGATAATGATGATGATCATGATTATTTACGTCAGTGTATTACGGATGGGGAAACAGAAACAGGGTTTACGTTCAATGTGAAGGTACGAGTAGGTAAGTGTCACATAACATGAGGTACTTTCGTTTGAAATAAACTCATTGTCACATACTTTTCGATTTATAGACTGGAGGAAAAAATTCATCTTCCTTCGCGGCCTTTTTTATCGTTTTTGATACAATTCTGCCTTTAGACTGCCTCGTTGGTCGAGTGGTTGCATGCGCGACTGCCGACGGGGAAGTCTGGGTTCAAATCTCGTATCGGGTACTGTTGGATTTTTTAAATTTAGAATTTCTAGTAGTATTTTAGAGTCTGGATCTGTGCCAGGTATATGGCAATAGACCCACCTATTCCATGGGACGTAAACGTAAATGGTGAAAAGCGGAGTGTACTATACTCCTCTGCCTATCCCTTCGAGGATAACAGGCGTAGTGTTATGTTTTTTTGAGACAACTCTGAATTTTGTAACAAAAGTATATTGCATTTAAACGTTTCCAAATCAACATATTTATAAATAACAATACCACGTTAGCAATAACTAATACCATAATTTTAAAAATCAATCATTTTTCTTCCATATAAAATGTAATTAAGTTAAAATTCTAAGCAGCCATATATATTTGTATCTCGTAAGGTAAGCAGACAGTGGCGCGTCAGCTCACGTGTGAGACGCGCCGCGAGAAATTCACGCCCGCGAATCGGCAAATCTAAATCGTTTGTAGGGTTGTCACCTGCGACATATAGCAATTAAATTTTAAAATAAATCCGCGAGCAAATTCCCTTGTTCATACTTGTTGATAGACAGTTATGTGACTTACTTGACTTGATGTCCTTTGTCCTATGGTAGGGCTGAGGGCGTCCACAGTAGTCCAGTGCTCTATCGCGAACGTTCGATAATGATGTAATTAAAATATTTTTCAATAAACATTGTTAAGAAAGAATTAAACAAAGCGACTTAAAATTACGTCACCAATAAAGCTGTAATAATGTTAACATGTTTAAACAATAAATATACGAGTACGTCGCAAATGATAGCGAAAATCATTTTCAACTTAAAACTAAAACATAGATGTGACATTAATATCATTCAGTTTACGATTCCCCAATACGTCCTCTAGCCATAATCAGTGGACACAATGCGTTGACTTAACGGGAATACTGCCGCAAAATGTGTCATATTGTCACTGCACTGTCATAAAAGTCTTATAGACTGTAACACAAGAAATGACACACTACTTGGGAATGTCATGAGTAATTTTTGTATATACGCCGAACATTGCATACAGAAATTACAAGAACGTTTCTTTCTAAAGATCCAGCAGCCAGCTCTATAGCTAAGAAATAAATGATAAATGAATATAAATAACATTGAAGTATTGGATTGAATGCGCAAGTTATGTAATAAAGACATTCCTATACCTAGCTGTCTTATTAGCTGTCTTATTAGACAGCTGGCTATCTTACACGCAAAAGTAAAAGTAGTCTGTCATCGAACATTCATTTTATTGGTAGTATTGTAACTAAATATCATTAGCAGCATATTCAACTACTTACTTTCCTCCCCTGTAGCCTTAAAAGCGGAATTTTACATGTTATTTGCAACCTTAACAGTTTGTCCTAATAAACGACTTAAAGATTAATTTACGTAGTTGCGATTTCAGTGATTGTTTTATTCATAAACTTTGACCTTGAAGTTATGTAATTAACTTTAAGATATAATTTGTTTATAATTTAATATGCTAACAATTAATGAGTAATATCTGAAATGTATTATATTAACCACCTTAAAACGTAAATAATCTTGCTCATAAAGGCAGTTATATACGGAATTACGGACGGTTATTAAATTAATTGTTGTACTGTACAACCTAGTTAAGCCAGATTTAATAAAGTAATTTTAGCCGTTTATGTAAAATGTTCTATTCTAAGATGTGTACGAATGCATCTATCTATAAATATATTTAAATAACCATAAAATACTCTGTGTATGCCATCATCATTATCAACGTGTCTCACTCCATTGCTTGACATAGGCCTCCCCGAATTAGCACCATCGCACTATGTATGTTACTGTATTTATTTTGTAATACTTATATTAATGTGGTTGAAATAAAAATATCTAACAGCAGGTGACAACCCTGCTCGTATGTTAAGCGGAGCGCACACTCGAGACCCGAGGGTGGAAACATTTGATTTAATTGCTTATTCATTGGTCTTAGCGATCTTACATCCATTGTTCCAGTACAGATGTTTGATTTTAACTCGTATTTATTCGTGTATAATGAATGGCACTCGAATTACGTAGAACTGATTTATCACTTACATTCTTATGTTTACTCAACGTAACAGATGTAATAGATTTGTTGCAGATTTAGTCGTTTGCTTGTGGTAATCCTGTACACTCTACTGGAATGTTTAATTACAGAAGTCTGTGAGATAAGACTTATTCGAGGTATATCTAAGATGATAATTAACCAATATGAATATAAATAATTACCTCTCAAACCAAAAGCATAATAATATGTTTTACGATGAAAAGTAGATGATAATAATCAACCAATCTGATGAAAAATAGATGATACAGTGTTGGTTTTACCCGATATCCGTGATGGTGTTTTTAGGTACAAATTGATTGATCAAGATAAAACTCGACCACTTAGTATTTGCCATTGCTTAAACGATATTTTTAATCTTGTTATTATATCCCTCGTGACGCATTTTGGATAATTAACTAACATATTTAATTTGTCATATTTCAATAAGATATCACAGAGAAAGCACTCTAGTGTTTTGTTTTGAAACATATAAATGAATCCTACGGAAACTAAATATGTACATAAACAAAACAACCAGGCAATAAATCGTCATCTTGTTGAAGCCTACATTTAATAATTCGCCGGTAAATTTTCCCACGACACTGTTTAAATACAATTACGCTCGTCGTACGTAATTTTTCTTTTAAAGACATGATGTTTCGTACAGTCTTAATAAAAATTGTTATCAGCGACTCTTAACAATCTGATTAGATAGACATACGTAGATAATAATATTACAACATAGTAATGTATCATGTAACATATTTGTTTGACTGTTAATAAGATTTTAAAGGGATACAAAGGACGCATTATTTATGATAGTACTGATTAAATATGTATATCTACATATGTAATGATATTTGTTTCTTTTTATAAAAAAAAATTGCTATAAAACCGTCAGGCTCTACTGTATAAGTAGAGAGCATAGATAACAAAAAAAAAGTATTAAAATAAAATTTTCGAGTTATTTTAGCTATGCAGACATTTAGCTTTAGAAGAACAAAAATTTGAGATTTAAAATAATAAAGCACCTCAAAGCCCTAAGTACCTCCCTATTAGTCCCTCGCACTAGAGATTCATACTGAGAGATCATCAAAATATGTAAGTATGCACTTTGGTTTATGAAAAACAAAAATGAGCTAAAACTTAGGGGCTGTAGTTTTACACACCTAATCCATTGAATACGAACCACGCCTGCTGTCTGAAGTAATGTAAACAGTCGGTCGGGGTGCAGATAACGTAGGTATAGATTTATCTGTTAAGGGTTACCAGTAATAAATAAAGGGAACTTGATACATTTCAAAAAAGATGACACATGGTCACACATAATAAAAATATTGATTATCTCTATTTATTTAAGATGTTGGGTAATAATAATACTGTTGTAGAAAATTTTAAAAAAGTAAGCAATGAATGACGTACTATTAATCCTGTAATACCATATTGCAAATATTGAATATCGACTTTATTGCTCGTGTAATAAGACTGTATTGTCTAAAGCAATCTACCTTAGTTTTTTATATCCGTACTTGACTTGTTTATTAAAATTACATTATGTCTACGTTTTTCACAGAACAGTATCATTCCACCATTGACAATTGTGATTTTTCGATTTAAATCGCTTAGTCCAAAGCCTACTTAGAATAAGCAAATAAATTTCAATCCCGCGGAGGTTTCTATTGAACATTTCCAAATCTCGAACGGAAATTTCGTCGGCCCTTCTGGCAACTCTGGCCTTGACTGATCGTAAGGGCGATATATATGTCTATCCCTCTCTAACAAGCGCGATAACAATGCAGCTGTTATGCCCGTTTCACACCTCACGCCTCGAGTTAAACCGATACTCCCCAAAGCCGCGTTATGCCGCTGGCATACGGATGTGTGCGTATGCCATCCATTGTTTTGTCACAGAGCGTTCATGATCGTATAGTTTGTATATGTGGCGTACTGTACAGTTGTGTAGACAATACAATTTGCTAAATGATCCGGTAGCGAACGCTTTCGGCGTCTGTCTCGTTAAACAGCAACTGTGTTTGACATGGAGCGTCTACCTTTGAGATATGTTGTATGTACATACATACCTGACGACTACATGTAGGAAATATTCCGTACGCTCCAATGGACAGCAAAAGGAATTTCGTGTTATCAATAAAGTCGTAATTATGTTCGCTGTCATTAATCTAATCTGTATTGTATTCAATCGTACATACACACATATTTATATGTATTATATGTGCTTACATTATTGAATTACAATTATGTAACGTGAATAATAATTAATTATAATTTCATTACAAACGTATGTAACAAATATGAACGTGGAAGGTATGTGAGCCTTTAATACTGCAAATTGGCAAAACGCTAAAATAATCTATCACCCCGTTCAATGCTATACATTCGAAAATGAATATGATATAAGTATATAGTATCATATAACTGACAATAGCAATAAGAAGTAAATAAATTTAGGAGCTCTCGATCGGCAGTCGCGCCTGCAACCGCTCGACCAACAAGGCAGTTAGAAAATTATCGTTTCTCATTAACTAAAAAACGAAAAAAAATCGCCAAACATTGAATATCTCCTTCGACACATTGTATATACTATGTAACAATCTTGAGCCATTTCAAGGAGCTCTCTTAGTTTCGAGTGACGCATTGGAAATGTGTGACCGCAGCTCGGCAACCCTTTTCAAACGGTTACTTTCAATACGTCTCCGGGAAGACTAATGATGAAATATTCAGACCGCCCGGAGACATTGGGTCTCGATCTCTTCAGACAGGTGACGAAAATGTTCTTGGATTGTTTGAACGTATTTATCGCGCTTAAAATTCCTTTGGAGGGTAGTGCGCGATGTCCTAATGAAACGTGTGATATGTGATTTCCTATATACTACAAGCATTATGTTACGATTGTTTAAATTTGCCCAAATAGTGTGCTGATATCATATTCATGAATGTAAAAGTATTCAATAATATGAAATGATGCAAACTGTTTTGAAAAATCACGTAGGTGCCAGCTACGAAGTACCACAATAATTGGCTGGAACAAGATCGACTTTGATTGTTAATTTTTAAACGATGTAAAGTCGTAAGTTTTTCGAATTTCACCACTAAAATTATGTTTCTTTTTTGTATCACATGTTGCACTTTTACTTCCTGTTTTTAATATAATTAATTTTTTTCCTTTTCACGTTTGTATGTCGACATAAATATAAAAATGTTGCCTTTAATGGAAAAATTACTGCAATACGACTATTCGCATACATGAACATTCTTAAATTCAATATATTCAGTGAAATTATATTAGTGGCACATTAAAATAGAAACATTTCTTATAAATAAACATCATCATAGAACACAGCCTATACCTTGATGTTACATAAGAGCTGTTCTATACACATAGTAATACGGAACGCACGCGACCCACGAGCATCATACACGTCCCCTAAGGTTAATGATGAAATATTCACGGGCTTCCGGGAACACTTCACTGGCTAATTAATATTAAACCAACCCTCAAACCCTAGACGCCGCTTCTTACGCTGAGAATACAAAAATATGGAACACGCTTACTAGTTTTAGAGAATATAAAATACTACAGCACGAATATTTGTCATTAAGCAGCGGTACTACACTAGAACACAAGGCGTTCCAGCTGAGTCGAAATAGGTACCTAAATTGGATCTCATAATTCGTATTGCGACCTATAGGTATATACAAGTCGTGCTCTGTCCTTTTTTAATGAGTTTTATTCTAAATTGTATTGTCTACTTCATTATCAAGTCTTGTTGTAATACTATGTAGTACAGTTTTTTATTCTAAGTAAGCCAAGGAAAATGGACCAAGGTGAAGTAAAATGGACAAAATATTACCTTGAAAATGTTTGCGAAATTTCACAAGAACAAACGTTATGCTATTACGTTACTAGATTTGTTTGTACCTCAGGCCCTTTAATTCACCATTGTGCCAGGTTTTTAAATGAGTCATCATTGCTAAGGGCAAAGATATTATAAGAACTATGATTTTTTTATCTTTGAAACTGAAAAATTTAATTGTTAGCCCAAATATACCTAGGTACATAGAACCATTTGTAAGTGTAGGATGTTAAATTGGTTGCTATTATAATGTGTAAAACCCCAATGGATCTTCAAGAAAGTTATTTTAAATGGGAAAGAGATCTTTTTCATACAATAACTACACATATACATATTTGTATATTGCTGTGTAAATTTATTTCATGGTCTTTCCCTCTTTCCATACAAAATTGCTTATGACAAAAGAGTTTGATGGACTGAAAATCAATAATTCATTTAACCTGTCAATTTTTATAACCTATAAATAACCTTTTACTTTAATAACTTGCAAATTACCCGAAAAATTTCAAATACTTAAATTATCTCAACGTTGACGGACTCAATTTGAAAATTAAAAATTTTGGTAACTAATATTTTTCATATAGACATATGCCATGAATTATTCCGAAGCGGAGAAAATTTAAAATAGTGCCATTATCTTGATAATTTATTACTTAAATAGAATAGCTGGAAGATATTATATATTGATTTATAGTACCACCTCCGGGGTCCGTGTCAGGATAGATGGCGTATATGGGACGTCGATTATTCTAGAAGAATGGGACCGCTGTGTGAAATAGATGCTCGCACCAGCTCCGAGGGAGTTCGATCGGTTCGGTTACGTTTTGCGATAGTTTCGATATGAGACTTGGATATTGAATCGTGTGAACGGGAAATGTAGCTTACTAAACTATGCATGTCGAAGTTAGAATAAGATATATATTGTATTGATGTATGTATTTAGGAAAATTATAAGCGAAATAAATTAGTTCAAAGTGAACATGGATAATCTCGTTCACGTTGTAACTTTTGTAAAACGAAAGTTAATAAGTAAAAACACTGTACACTATTGTTTTTTACTAAATTATATTCATCAAATCAAATAAACAATGAAAAAACGCATCGACTGATAGACTCACAATCAAATACCAATGAGACGTGTTTATGATCAGGTAGCTGTGTGTATATCCTGTGTGTGTGTGTAAAATATCAATGTATATCCGTGGAATATCAAAATAAAAATCTTGCTAAACGTATCTGATAAATAATATAATCATTCATTTCATTCATTCAGATAACTGAACCTAATGTAAAGGCCTTTTTAATGTCACAAAAACCTAAAAGCTTTCCCTGTAGAAAGCTGAACTAAACGCCCAAAAACGTTGGAAACATTCGGATTTCGAAGCGTTCAGTTCAATTACTACTCAATTCCGTCAACGTCATATATGGAAACCTAACGAATGGAGATCGACGGAGTATCGCCGCGGACAACTCGTCACGAATGCAAAAAGCGGCTTACTTCAACCTGACATGATGTATGGCGCCGTTCGTTCTGAATAGCGATGTGTTACACAGTTGGACTTTAGGAGTTTTAAGTGCAATTTCATATATGACACGAGTATTCTTTATTGCTATTCTTTTTATTATTATTATGTACTCACGTTAAGACCCTTGGACAGTAAGCTTTTGAGGATTTTTAGTGTTATTTCGTGTGCGATACGAATACTCTTCTTCATTGTTATTGTTTTTGTAATTATTATATCGTCACGTTAAGATCTTTAGGGACTAGGCTGAAGGCACCAAGTGTCAAATATTTCTGTATTAAAGCAGTATATATAGACATATATAGACATACATATATGTACATATGTATAGACGAAGCGATGTTACTCTACGAATGTACAGTTTGAGATAAGCAGTTGCTTTCCACTAATATTTCATTATAATTTTAATCTAATTCCATTTTAAACACATATATTAGATAATAAATAAATAAAATAAAAAAGCATTGTTTTAAATACAGTACGTGCAGTATCGAGGTTCTTGATAATAATTGATAAATCAACCCAAAAAAATATAAAAAATCCTAGCAAAGGAAGTTACGATCTTCAGCGAAGTGAACATTAATTATTTATTAACCTTCTTTCTTTACGGCCACAATATTACAAGAAGCAACAACAAAAAAATCGTGTTTATACAACGGCGGACATAATGAGGAACGATTTAAAAAATGTAAATCGCTTCTGTTCAAAGATGACACAGAACGACGACTGCCAAATGCCGACAAGCGAGAAACTTGCCAACAACACATTATTATCCTCTTTACGGCGAATATTGCACAATTGAATATTTGGCAGCATTGCCACGAAACTATTGAATTTAGTTAAGCGTAGAGCATCTATTTAACCACGCGATGAACTTAACTGGCCGTTTTCGTTCATTCACAATCGTCGTACCGAACCGTTATATTGCTGTCATAACTATATTGACTTTATCTGTACATTCATAATAGATATAAATAAAATTGAAGTGTCTGTTTGTAATATCAAAACTATATCTTATTTAAGGACTGTATGTAAAATTATCTAGATATAGTGCATGTAACAAAAATGCAATTTTTAAAAGTTTTGTCTCTATGTCGGTCTGTCTATCTGTTTGTTCCGGGTAATCTTGGAAACGGCTGAATTGATTTCGACGTATATTTTACTGGCAGATAGCTGATATTATGAGGAGTAACTTTAGCGATTTTTATTTTGGGATAGGTCTTAGGGCTCCGTTAAAAAAAATAAACCCAAAAAATACTGTCAAGTCACGCGAACATAATCGCGGCTACTATTTTTCTTATAAAGCTCATAAAATATACGAAGACAAGAAAAAACATGAAAAAATAAAATAAAGGTGTAATAGATGTACCCTATTTTGAGTATAAATACAAGATATACATATCTTCACGGTACAAAATTCATCTTTAAAGTAATCTTTTTGACATGTCTATATACAAAACAGAATGTGCTCATTTTATTTTGTAACCGCCTGTCCACGCCAACCCTTGATTGACTGGCTGGAAATGCCCTCTGACCCACATACCTACCCAACGCACTTTAAATTAGTACGCAAAAACACTGTAACACAATTGTATTAGCTGGATAGTTTGCATCTCTGTTTAACAAACACCATATTAATGCTCATTAACACCGACGTGTTAACAGTAATAATTAGTTTAACGGCGGCAACAGCTCCCAGAGGATTGCTAAGCTTGTAACAGCGTTCGGACGTTGTTGTATAACTAGCGACCACGTAACAAGCGCTCTGAGGTGATATTTGAGATCTTCACTGGAAATACTCGATGATACTGCAATTAATTCCCACGGGCGCGATACGTGTATACCTACCTGTATCCGTCTGTCTGTATCGCTACTCGCAAACGTTTCGAATTTTCATTTTAATGTAGTCGTGAATTTATTCAGACACTATATGTGGGCGGAATATAAGTGCTTTGTGTCAGGGTAATAGATATTAATACTATTGCAAATCTTTGGAGTACCTCCGTGGGTTTTAAGGATGGAGCTATTTAGCATTCGCTGTTCTCTGCTTACTTCATAAGGAACCTGGTATGTTGATATTATTAAATAATAGAAAGCATAATTATGTACAATATCACATTACGCAATAAAAGATTATTCAAATGATACAATGGTTTTAAATTAATAAACTTTTGCCAAGCCTTTCTGTATTCCTCGTTTAAATACTTAAGTCCACAAAAAGGTAACTGAACAGGTGAAAATGGCGTGATATTAGACGTAACACGCGACCGGCAGCGTCTATCTCGTGTTTGCTCGTTCTCGTGCTAAAGTCACGCTCGTAACGACTTTACCTAATTAACACTATATAAAAAAGTACTGTGAGTTTTTTCCGCCTTTTTTCTTTCGTTCTGCCGCGTCTCTATCATCTCAAGAGGCACATAAACCGGTGATATTGAAAGAAATGTCAATTTTGACGTCTGTATATCGATCTATTTACAAGTAACTACATTTCGTCATAACCTTTTGGTTATTGATATATGTATGTATGTAAAAACATTCATCAATTGTAGGTACTCATATTTTAATATTAATGTTATTATGTATGTAAGTCAAAACAATTTGTCCGAATATAACCCAGATAATACTGGCACATGATTTAAATACACAGTATGCGCAGGCACAATAATGTGGTGATGTTGAGATACCTATATTGCAAGAAAAGCGTATTTCATCGAATGCTCGAGAGAACTATTAAGGGATCACTTCTTAATAACCCAACAACATCAAGATAATTGTAACACACTTAGCGCTAATGTGAACCTGTCCGAATGTTGTAACAGGATCAGTGTACATCTCCGGGAGATTATCGGCTCTATTAAAGATATTAATGCGGGTACAGGTTAATGGATGGATATTACGAAGATAGATGATCTCGTAATGCAAGCTCGGAATAAGCTTATTAAATTTGGATCGGATCTTTATCCATTTGTGTTTCTTATTAATAAGAGATAAAAGCTTTATTATAGTTCTTCTTTTTGTATACTTGGCTATTTGTTTCGTTAGAGTTTCTGTGTTTACTTTGAGCGACTGTAATAGATAATAAGCTGTAATTCATCTCGATTTTTAAACGAAAACATGAAACTTTTGATAATATAAAGCAGCGGTAATCCGTAGGGATTACTTATCTAAACCTGACAAGGTCAATACTCAAAGAGAAATACAAGACAGTTACAAAAATATTCAGAGTTGAAAAATATATCAAAGTGATATTTTTTTACAATTGATGTTTCATAGTTTTAATGTACAGTCCGTCGTAAATCGAATCCGAGATCCTGTCATTGATAAAAGCGCCGAAATCCAAGACGAACTTAAATATTGTCCATTGTTCTAATTGTTTTAATATATTACGTTCGCTCTGCTATTAAATATTCCGTTCGAGTTTCTGACGGATCTCACGGCCCACTTAGATGGCTACGTAGAAGCTCTAAAGTCCGTTAAAGACGCGTCACGGCGTGTATGGTAATCACTTCCACTCGCAAGACAGTCGCAGCCGACGCGAGTGTCTGCGAAGCATAAATCATAGCACTTCGTCTTCAGTGCAGTAGCGACTTCACAGTTTGCATGCAACATCGTAGTGTTGTTGAATCATTGTAATATCTTATATAATAAATATTTGTGCCTAAACAGTTCTAAATACAATATGCAGTAAAAGACGTCGGTACTAAGATAGGGTGTAGTTAAAATTGCTTATTAACTTATTATTATTAAGAAAATATATAGAAGAGATATGTATATAAGAATCAATGATTCCTATCGCGTAACCGACTTGGCATAACGATATAAAAAAGGTAATCGCTTCCAATGATTCCAATCACGCTGATAAATTTTACGATGATTCAAAAATTCCCAACGCATCAGCAATAAAACAAAGCTTCGGGGAAGTTAGCAGCGGGGATGTGTCAGTCGAATGCGAACACGTCATCAAGCTGGCCGTAGCTATATGGTAATGACTTCCACTAGCAAGACAGTTGCGACTGACGCGAGTGTCTGTGGCATAAATCATTGCCAGCGGCTCATCTCGAGTGTAGTTGCGCCTTACGTGCGCATTTCATGGAGTGAGCTTAGTTCGTGGGCTTGAATGCTCCTAAATTGTGACTTCGCTGTGCATAATGTATGAACCTGTTTCTAACACCCAAATACTTTTAATTACGTAATTTAAATATTTCATGTAGAAACTTGAAGGAAAGTGATAGCATAATTAGTGACTTTTCACTTTTTCAATTCATGAAGTGGCAATAGCGTAGTGACATACTCTTCCAGAAGGTTCTAAAAATCTATGGTATGAACAGGCATAATGATGATGATAAAGAAAAAATGTATAACAATAAGACAGTGGAAGCATCATGAATCAACTCACAATATTTTGTGCTTGAACGTAACGAATCAGCTTTTATTTACCTACATTTAAAATTAAATAATGGTGCTTTTAAAAAGTTTAAAGCGCAAAGCGACCGTGGCGTGACCGTGCAGTGATTTTCACAGCGCTTGTAGCGCTTACAAATTACTACACCGTATATAATTATCGTTACAACAAACACTTGGAAACTTATTCATTTTAATTATAACAATTAATTTTATACATTTTAATTAAATTGTTCACTATTAACTCGCAGTGAATAATTTAACAATTGCGAATGAACATCAAAGGCTTTTACGGATAGCTTGGAGGTACGTACCGCGATGTCTCTTCGATGCTGGCAGAGTCTATAGACAATGGTTATTGCAGGTCGGGTTTGAGGTACAGAAGAAATATATTGAATTGGTGTGAAACATCTAGTTATGATAAATGTAGGAGAAAGTATGACCATTTTCATCTAGTGTCATTTATCTCCGAATTGAATTTGACTCTCTCACCTAAGTAGCATGACCGGCCAATAATTAAAACGAAATGTAAAAATTATTTATATCAACTCATCTATTTTATTTTTTTTATTTTTAATCGTAGTTACGGTAGCGAGGGTAACTAATTTGAATGAATGAATTAGTGAATGAACGAATAACAGAATGAATGAATCGAAATAATTGAATGAATAAATGTACTAGCTTTTCCCATGACTTCGTCGCGCGGAGCTTTGGGCTGCATTTTTAATTGTTTAGTATACTTCATTTAAATTTCACCGTCTCCCACGTCACAATAAATAGATGCATAGTAAACGTAAGCAGATTTTTTTGATCTTTCATGCAAACTTTCATCTACTATTCCATCCGCATGTAGGTCTTAATTAAAAAAATGCTAGAGCAAATATTGATTTGCTTTTTATTAAGGCTAAATATGTAGAAAGTTCCATTTTTTTATTATTATTTTCGATAATCACGAACTCCCATATAATTTTTCATCCCCTATTTCAAACCCTTCAATACCTTTTTCATAATAAATGGTAGCCTATGTCCTTCCCCGGGATTCAAACTATCTCTCTACCAAATTTCATCTAAATCAGTTCAGCGATTTAAGCGTGAAGAGGTAACAGACAGACAGACACACTTTCGCATTTATAATATTAGTATGGATATAATATCACATTATGATACTTCAGCTATTTCAAATATGATTACAGATATGTCGTCAACTCTGTTGAATAAGCTGAATAGCCTTATGCCGCACAGTGTTCGGACTGAAACTAAAACGCTGCTGCTTAACAGCAAATATTCATACTTTAAACAAAAAGAAGAAAACACCTAGATTCTTACAATTATTGACAACTTTATAAACCGACGATGTTGTTACAATCGTTGAATATAAGATCTTCTAAATATTTCTTGCGTAGGCACACCTAGGATTCACCGATTATGTTGCACTTGGACTTAGCAGGAAAACCTCCGTGCTACTACTCGACATAAATAACTACATCAATATAGAATTCCGTGTAAATTCACATTACAAAAACGTGTCAATGGACATATTTTTTCCTCAAAACTGCGTTCAGCCCCCGTTCCAGTTGCGTGACCGTGTTATTATTTTACATTGCGAGGTGTTACCCTTACAAATTACAGGGCGGAGTGTATCATTATTACATTATGGCAACACCGGCCGCCATTCTCGTAATAGGCTTCCTCGGTGGCGATTGCACCTAGCGTGTGGGTGAGGAAGGTGTTTTCAAATCCATAAATACTTTGCATACTGTAATTTTACTGAGTGATATTGGGACTTTCATGAAACTTTTCGTTGCTATTGATATTAAAATGAAATGACAAAGTCTTGTCGAATGTATCTAATGCGTTTTATGTTTTTATCAACATAACATATTATTATATGGCTTTTAATAATAACAACGGTAGGGTTTTGCTTATGATCTGAAATGCAAAGGTGTTATAAAAGGGCCTTATATTAATAACCTAAACATATCAAATATCTGTTACAAAAGGGCTTTATATTAGTAACCTAAACATATCGTATATCGCCGTGGGACTGA
>DWME01001205.1:0-26273 GCA_018244795.1 Parelbella ahira ahira
ATGCGGATGCAGATGTCTAAATTAATGCGAATATTCCGCATTTGCGGATGCGGATGCGAATATTCGTAACACCCCTAATACATATACAGCGGGCGCAGCATCTGTGGCTTGCTCCTCGCGAGCGCTATGGCCAATTCGGGGCAGCGCGACTCTACTTCATCCGTTACACGATTATTTTCTATTTACGTACTTAATCGTAGATGCAATCTAATCCATGAAACATCAGTAAAATAAAGTTGTATTTTTAAATCCAAGTGAGATTTTTGTCCGTTTATCATTTAGACAAATAAATAATAAAATGGCTCACTTTACAAATGTTTCTAACCATTTCAATTGCTGTCTTGTTTTATTTCGACGCGTAGGTAAGCCAGACATACATGCAGATCGATCCGGTGCGTGTGGCTGTAGTGTTGTTGATGGACACGTGCAACACTTTAAAAAAAATTACCTAGCACACGTGGCCTCTACCGCCCATCGTCATATGCAACCAATCACGAACACGACTACAGTATAGAAATATTAATTCAGTAATAATAAAAAGTTAGTAATAACACTATTATTTATAATTTTATCGCTGGAAAGACGACAGGAACAGAATTAAAAGTCGCATCAACTGAGTTAGTACGAGGGGCCGGTTGAAAAGTTTTGAGCCTAAGGTGTTAAAAATACTGATAGAAATGTATAAAAAAAATATTTTTCAGTATAATCTCCCTCTATTTCCAATACACTTCCTATATTTATTATAAAGGGCTTTTATCCCGGTCAAAAAATATTCGCCGTTTTTCTATTGGAAATGTTCGTTTATGGCCGCCGTCATTTCATAACTACTGGAAAATCTCCGTCCACGGAGGTCTTTTTTCAAATTCGAAAAGAGGAAGTAATTGCTAGGAGCCAGGTCTGGACTGTAGGGTAGGTGGTTGATTTGATTTGGTGGTGGGTGACTGTCTCAGCAATTCGTTCCTTGCTGATGCCCAAGGCTTCAGCTATCTACCACAACTTAATTCGCCTATCTTCAAAATATAAGGAATAAATGTAAGGAATGTTATGACAGCTCTGTACTCCAATTTCGTGCAATGTGCAGATGACTCGACATGGTGACGTTTACGGTTCAATTAGAAAAAGCGTAATTATGCTAATATCCCATCTGTCTGAAGGTGATCACAGACGGTTTTAGTGTTACTGTTACTTTATTACTGTTGAGGGCTGAGATTATCATATCCATGTATCCAGTATACACGTGCGCTGACAACCACCCCCATCACACCGATACATAATTCTTTTTAACATTAATGTAAGACGAGCGGAGCCTGCATGTGAGGTGTAAATACTAACATACATAAATAAAAGCGTTACTCATTCCACGTTTCTTCTCCTTTCAAAGTCGCTTTAAATATGTCTAAAAATAAGGATGGTTAGTATATTGAGCTATTATGTTCAATTAAATGCGCGTAACTATCAATGTACAAAATAATAACAACTTTATCGACACATTTCTTCACTTGTTTCACGGTGAAAATATATGCAAGCGTGGCGAAGCCCCGGGCGGAACATATAACAAGTCCTACGACCGACTAAAGATGCTAACAGCAATCAGGTATAGTATCATGTATGGACACGTGCAATACCATAAACAAAGCGAGCGTGTTTCCGGCCGTCATTGCAACGCGATGAGATGAGATGAGATGACTGATTGCAACTCATTCAAGTTTAAGAAGAAGGTTGCAGTTTAATAATTGCAAAACAGTGCATCTGTCGGGATTACGGCGTCATTAACACAAACAAAATAGTGATATTTGAATTTGAAAACTTCGTAAGAATTACCCTATTATTCCACCAAATATTCCCACCCCCCCCCCCCCCTTCCTCTGCACATCTCACCCTTATCGACATATATTTTGGGTTATAAAAACTCTAATTTCTTTATAAGACAGTGGTTCCATCCTTGCCGCGCCACACTCGAGCAACTTGTGAAAAATCGTTTGCAAGGTAACGAGTTTCTAGAGCAGAAAGTTTTGCTTATTAAAAACGCGTTCATTAAAATACCTTTAGATAAGTTATCGCAATTTAAACCAATGCTTTAAATAAATTGTGCAGAGACACGTCTCAAGCATTTCAATTTTATTGAAAAGCATCGTCTGCAGCGGGCGCTGAGCACGCGCCTCTCCGAACATTGTCGAAGTTTAATACATATCCATCACACTACTCTACAGCGGATTGACGGAGATAAGGGTTAGTGGCTTGTACATAAGGTAGTTCGCGCTTCTAATACGATGAAAACAACTCATAAATATGTCAAGCAACCAGCGATGATGAAATGGAACAATCTTTAATCCTTCTTCTTCTTGTTTTTATATCGGTACCACAGAAAATTATACGTAATTATAAGAGACTAAACGATAAACCACAATATAATCATATTAGATTTGTCAGGTCCCAAGTTAGTCCGGCAATCGCCAAGCAACATGCATCAGCTGAGCCGAAACTTTTTATAGCAAAAATAATTTTATGTGCCGATTTCAATAGGTTTTTGTTATATCTAGCCTAGCAAATACGCAGACGGGCCACCTGCTGGTAAATTCACCGTCGCCTATGGACATTTGCAACAGCCGGGAAGTGGCCAAAGCTTGTAATTGTTTAAATAATTTATATTTAATAGTCTCAGACGTACCAAGTTTTATTAAGTTTAATGTATTAGTATCTATATCTTATCCTTTTATCGCATCACAATCATTATTATACAAAAATATCGTAAATATGTTTTTATTACATGTCATCAAAATTATTATAACGATGCTGGAGAACAGAACATTTCATTGATACTATCAAGCACGTGTAACCATTTATTCAAATGTACATAAGAAAATAATTAAATTACTGACCATTTCGACACCTTTCATTTTTATGTCAAGTACTTTAAATTGTCCTTGCTGTCACCACATAACCCTAAACGAATGTCACTTTTTGGTGAATTGTCACTTTTTATGTCAAAACAGTGTCACAATATCAATGGTAAAAAAAAACGTTCGCCCCCCTCGAAACTTTCCTCACAAGATTTCCTAAACAAGTAAAATTTCAAAATTCGGTACGAATCGATTTAGTTCAATCAATTTGTCCCGATTCTAAATTAGAATGGCGCGCATTTAGTCTCAGTTACAATTTAATATTCCCGTATTTATAGCCTTTATACAACGAAATATTAGCGTAACACACAACATATATACACACGACTAACCTATGAACGTAATACCGATGTACTGAGAGCTTTAAGAGAATAGATAACATATAAAGAATTATGAGTTCAAGCAAAATAGTAAACACTATGTGACAGCCTTATTTTCTTATCTGTCATTATAATTCCCGCAAATACTTGACACTATTCTAATCGAACACGACCCGACCAATTTTCCTTGTTTATAGTCAACTTCTGGAAACATTAAAACCCGTAGTATTATTCGTTTCCATATCAAGGGAAAATACACTTTAAACGGTATTATTTAACGTTTCTAGTGTAGAGGAAATAGGAACATAGATTGAAATACTATTAAATAAGATTTGAACGCCGTTGCGGTCAGACATTTAGCGAGTTTTGAAATTAGTTATAGTTTTGATGTCATATCAAAGTAGTATAACAACGCGCTTGTATTTCCCAGGAGAGGTAGACTGAGGAGTGCAGTACACTCCCACGATTCATCTGTGATATTATACGTACCACCAGTGCGGAGGGCACATGAGGTAAGTCAAAACAATGCTTCCTAAAACACAAAATTTTGTGTACTTCTTCGTATAGTTAAAACAAATTGAACCGCCACTTAGTTCGGCACACTAGTGACGAGCGATAGCCGACGAGTTCAATGTGCACAAGAACAATTGTAAACAATTAAAAAACGATAACGATATTGGGCATTTCGTTATCATAATTCCTGCCGTCCTTCTGGCTATCTAACTACATTGGGACATTTCACTCGACTTACACACAAATTGTTAACATGGAATTTCATTTTAGAGAACCTTGCGGTCAGAGTATTACGATTACCTGCCTTCTTTTGTTATTCAAGGTCATAGATAATACTTATTAGACTTTCGAAAATGGTGTTATATTTTCGGAAAGAGCGTTTTAAATGCAACAAAATTATATTGCAATGTTTCCAACGAGGGATGGTCCAATTTTTTTAAAGCTTCAACGATCATTTTTATACGTTATAAAGTGACCTTGGCAGCTTCGTCCACGTTTCGCAACAATAACGTTAACATTTTCGTATAAATCTAGAGTAAATCGTTATTGCAACATGAATGTAATGTAATGTTGACTGCATCGTTGATCGAAACGTTGCAAATGCGACTGCCGATCAGGAGGTCCTGGGTTCAAATCTCGGATCGGTTACTATTGGATTTTTCTAATTTAGAATTTCTAGTAGTGACTCGGAATCTGGATCTGTGTCTGATGTATGGTAAAAGGCTCACGACCTATTATTATATGGGACGTAAACGTAACTGGTGAAACATCGGAGTGTACTACACTCCTCTGCCTACCCCTTCGGGGACTACAGGCGTGATGTTACGTATGGAATGTAATGTACATGTGGAGGAAAAGGGGCGCGCCGCTACATACACATAATTATTTTTTATTCTACATGATTCTTCAGAACGCTTAATCACATTTAAAAAAATTGGAACAAATTATTGAACAGATAAAAATAATAAGTTTATGTATTTTGTTATAAGAATTTTTGTAGTAACAACTAACACTGTGATAAAAGTTAGATTAACTATACTATAGATAAAAGTTAGATTTCAGGATAATATGGCTATGTATAAATAAACGATTAGCAACAGGTAATGTGGAACACATTAAAAATGCTTATAATAACACGTAAGTTAAGCCGTTTAATATATCCTATAAGATTCTATATGTATACAACACGGGCAAAATGACTAGGGAATGATATATTACAGTATACGACGCACCGAGAATTGCAAGGAGCAATCAGGATGAGGAAAAAGTGGTTTAATACTAAGAACCGAAGTAATAACATTTTGTCTTTTTGTATTTATTTTATATGTCATAGAATTCGCATACTGAAAGTTTTATACTGTGACTACAGTGAGTAAATTTTTAACCTGTGACCTGTGTATTATAATTAATTGTTTTATATTTCTACTAGATATGTACAAAAATTATTAATTACAAAGTTAAAGATATTTCTTCTTTTCCTTAAACGAAACTGAAGTTTATTTAAAAAAAGACTAAGCCCTCAACGAAGCTGCGAATTAAAATCTTTCAGTCCGACTTACAGGCAGCGTATTTTACTGCTGCTAAACTATTATGGCAGAATGCTTATTGGCTGCTTTGCAGGGGTTATTACAAACTTGACGTTACGTTTATTTTAACATACTTATAAATTAGAGTAAGGTGCTGAATTTCAGCATCGATATCGTTTACAGTTTTTGAAAGATAACGGCACACGAATAAGTTTCTAACAGTTCAAAGAAGGATAAGCAGAGATAGCACCACGTTACGATATACCTGGAAATTTATAACATGCGATATACATTTGTCCGTGATAAGTTGACTTCAATCGCAATTTACTGTCAGTGAAGAAGCTACAAGTATGTAGTGTTATGGCTCTGTTACAGTTTCGACGTTTCTTAGCATCTCCGACCAGTCAAGCACACCGATTTGGAAAAAATTGTAACATTTCAAGTAGCCTTGCTGGGGCGGTTTGCTCAAATATAAATGTAATACAATATACGTTTATTGTTTGCAATCGAGGGCACACTCGTCGTATTACTTATTTTATAAAAAAAGTACCTGTTAACACTAAAATACGTAACATTAATATACACTTTACTGCCTTAAATATTAGTTATTCGAATAAAATTATATGTATCAAAATGTAATTTATTAATAACATACAGTAAGAATAAAATTATTTTATTTTCTCTAATAACGTTTAGCCCAAAATATATAATTTTATTGTTTACATAGCAACGATACCATAATAGGAGCCCACCGCGAGATACTAAATCAGTAAGTTAACAATAGCGTCCGGCAGATTAGAATAATGTAGAAAACTGAGTTGCGTATCGACAAAAAAAAAATGTATTGTAAACAATAACACTGCCATTTATGTACCTACAGCTTACCTAAAGGCGACCATGTTGCCAACATCAACAATGAGACGAAGCACTCACAATTGCAATGTCACTTAAATTGGCACCACTGGGAGTGAAAAAGTGCGAATTTGTGGTCGCGATTTGCCGACGGATGCGGTCTGTCGGCCGCGGCGCTCGCCCGCCGACGTGCGTGCGGTGCACCATTCGGTGTGTCCCGAACGACAATACCGCGCACAAAAGCCCAACAGACAAATCGGCCGCTGCGGCCGCCCGCCGCGCGCCCGCCGACGTCACGGCTTCCCGCCGCCGCCGCGTAAATATAGAATCGACGCACAACAGGAACACGGGGCGCTCGGGAATACACCCGCTCTACACGCGAGCACTATCCACGTATTTTGACGAGGATAACATACAAACACGACTTAACATCACGCCTGTATTCCTGCGAAGCGGTGGCCGAATAAGTGTACAAACAAATCGATCAGAAATTACGTACACCGGTAATTAATTACTTTCAATTAGGTAATCTAGGTGAATCAAAGACAAGACAGAGATTTTAAAAAATATTCTCTATATAATACTAATAAATATAATTTATCTGATGACAGGTTGTTTTAATTAGGCCTTAATGTAAGCTTAATGTTAATTAAATAATAAATTATATCTTGGGACATCTCCATACATGGGCATCTGATCCGAAACTACACAGAGTTTGTGATGTGGTAACCAGATGGCTGACAAGCTACATACATATACATGCGTACTAGAGTAGATAATTTATAATTACATAATACAATTTAAAAATTTCTAAATGTAAAATAATTACGCTGTGTAAATAAAAAAGCAATGAAATTATCAATATAATATATTGACCGTACTTAAAATAGAACTTTAGCACATTTCAGTTAAGTATATTTTAATTATAAAATATATAATAATTATGCCAGTAATTTAAATTACACAAATTAAATATAGATTTTGATGAAGTTTGGTAGAAATAAATTTTAAATATAATCAAAATTTTGTTTTGCTCTGATTCGGTCTATAAAAAAGAGCCCTTATTCATTTACGGATTTTAATGTAAAAAGATAGCCGCATAATGATCTAATTTTACACTTTTTCTAGAGTACAGGATCGCACCTCTTCTATGGCGAACATCGATTCTAAGTCGAATAGGGAATAAGGAATAAGTGTAAGAGGAATTCGATATCTAATTAGGAAAACTAGATACGACACCATCACTATTTAGCAGAGCTATGTAAGTCGATGAGATAATAATTAAAAATATAAAACCAATAATGATTGTAAAACCGAAAAGTACATATTTGTACGATATTGCAAATACTTTTTTCGCTTGAGCACTTTTCAATAAACAGAAAACATTTAGATTACACTACCGTTGACTTACTTCGAACATAATGTTTTACTTCTGGTCTGTCACGAGAAAATCACAGTACTGAATTAATTTATTTCGTCATTAATTATAGACGACGTCATTCATTAATTATAATAAAATTTTATCAGTCGTATTAGGACTTAAAATTAAAAAATACACAAACTTGGGGTAAAAATGTACGCTGTACAAAACTCATTATAATTTGTTGTCTATATAGAAAGTGCTTCATCAGATTCCTAAAGTAATAGATTCCTATAAGCTTTCAAAATAATTGATGTAAGTATACTAATTGACAACAATAGTAAACCCATAATAATTACAATTAACATTCCAACTAGCCAATTATTGTTCTCGTCGTTTATTAATGACATATTCGTTATTTAATGTACATGTCTATAAGTATGTGTTCTGATGTAGCTAATGGTTAAATAAAATATTAGAAATTGTGCTCGTTTTTTATACGAATAAGTACTAACTTTTATTTGCGTACTTCTCTTAAATACACATTCAATGCATATATTACTTTTAAAATAATTCTATACACCTCACCCACTCGTCATTCTTTTCCTTGAAATATGTTTCTAAGCTTACAGTTGTGTGGAAGATATCGATGTTAACTATTAGCGATAGTACCGCGTATTGTTACCATGTTCTCCTGTTTCTTATATTGGTTGAATCGTGTATGATAAGGTGTTGTTTTAACCCATTGCAATTTGTCAAAGTAACGACTTCAACATGTGCCCCGGGTCCAGACGCGATTATCTTAACGACGTTGTTTATCTAGCTAGTTACAAAACTCGTGTGTATCGGAAATGTAACTAATCAATGAAGTGGAAATGTTGTCAGAATGCTGTAAAACATTTATGGTTTTAACTATTGCTGTATGTTTCGTATCTCGATTGAAGTTTCAATTCGGTTTATTTTACAACAATTTGTATAGTTACTCGTAAGTAACACTGTATAACTGTAAACTTATGTTATTTCAAAAACTTCATATATTCAAAGCATAGGTCGCCCTTCCACCAGATAGTCGTGCTACCTTAAGAAAAAACTAGACGGCGCTGGATTCCTGGGTCCAGAATCGGGTGAAGTGGTGCCGATTGGAGGAGGTCTATGTCCAGCAATACACTTGCGTAAGATGAATGAAAAGATGGCTGCATATTTCATTATAAAAAATTCGTCAAAGTTCACATTAAATGCATACACATATGGATCAATATGTGTGTATGTATCTAAATGCTGCAGAAGATAAGGAATAAGTCATTTATAATCAATCCATTTCCTTTTTGAGATCATCACAGGCCAATTAAAATTGAAATATAAATAATGAGCTCAATGTAAAAAATAAAAGTAATATGAAATTGGGCCAGTGCCAAATCACTTTTGACAGGAAAATTAAATTGAATGCCACTGTGTCACTCATCTGTGTGATTTTCTAAGAGAAAATTGTAATTGATGTACTATTAGAGATAGCCAAACTGATTAGTTACAAATAATACCATGACATAGCATAATACAGTGGCATAAGATAATGTTCATACAGAGAAACCAACAAATTTATTTTATACTAGTATATGTAAACATGCAAGTCAACTGATATTATGTGAAGCATACAAAAAATTGTCATCAATGCTCAAAAATAAGTAATACTAAAAGCAATCCTACTTAAACAAGACTAGCCATACCAAGGCTTAAGTAAACTTCTGATACATCTACCACAAGAATGAAACACGAAAAGGATTTCATTAAAAAGTGTAACAAACAATAACATCATTCCTACCTCTTACTGCCTCTATTTCCAACATCGTCTTCAGTGTTATCACTTGATTTTTCTTCTTCATCCTGAAACAAGACAAATTTCTTTGTGAACTATTTAAGGATTCAAAGATTTTACATATTTAATGCTTTAGAAAAAGTCAGATGAATTGATATTACAATTTAACATGACAACAAAATTGTAATCTATGAATTAAAATTAGCTTTAGTTCTTTAGAATATGGATTTCTTTGTAATATCCCAAATAGTATTTACGAATATATAACCAGCATCATTTTTATTCCATAGAATATAGTAATTCACATGACAATGAGAAAAATGCCTCCATTCTTTTTTATTTCAGTGCTATATAGTATAAACCTATTCATGCAACAACATCAACATGTATATTGTTACAAAGTGTGTTCACCAAAATTTTCTTATCCCACCTAATCGAAAGTGAGGATGCATCCTAAGATAGAGCATCCATGCCTAAGTAGAGCCTATCCACCCTTGTTTAGCTTTAGTGGTGTCATGATATAATTAATATATTTTTGGTTACTCAAAATAATAAACACTGTGCTACTGCTGCCTGAGAAGTGGTGGGTTCAAATACCAGGTCGGGTACTATTGGATTTTTCTAATTTAGAATTTCTAGTAGTGACTCAGAGTCTGAATCTGTGACTGGTGAATAGCAATAGGCTCACCATCTATTCCATTGTGGGTCTTGAAACTCTGCCTACCTCTTCAGGGATTACAGATGTGAAATAACATTTTCTTTTCAATTTCACTGACATTTGTTGTTTTGAAAATGTAATACTGAGTGTAGAGGAGGGGCAATAATGTCTAACTACTTCAAATAACAGTAGAAAATTACTTCACAATTGAATGGATATAATGCAGAACATATAAAACAGATTTACTTATTATTTACCTTCCCATTCATAAACTTTTCACAGTGAACAATTTTTATGGATTGTTCAATTTTATTTACAATAAATTATTCATTTTAATTGTACAGAAATGAAAAGGGAAATATGCCAGGAAAACAATTAAAATATGCAGTCTGATTTAAAGATCATCCGTTTTCCAAAAATTGTATCATGCTATAATATATTATGTTGTTTTATTAAAGAAACAGTATATCACAGGACATTAAACTGTCTAGAAAAAGGGTAATATAGTACAAAAGATCATTTACAGAGGTATATTGTGTATTTAAATAGGGCACTTAATATCATCTCAGGAACACAAGAAAAATAAATGTTAAACAAAAAAAGTAACTTATAGTACTTTTGAAATGCAAGATATCTCAGAAAATGAAACTATCCTTTGATGTTTGAACAATTTTTGACATATATTACATTTTTATCTCTACACCAATAAAAAAAAATGGAAAAATGTATAAAGAAAAATATGAAAATTGATACTAAAGATGGAATTTGGGACTAAAGACAATTAAGATCTACTATACAAGGTTCATCATAGAGAACCTACTGGCCTCAGTTGTATAATTCTTTACATCATATAATGATCATATAATTTAATTACTAAATCAAAGGTTAGGACAAATCAAGGACAATCAAAATCAGTGTAACAGGAAATTACCATACTGTTTTTTTTAGATTTCTACTATTTAAAATTTTCCTACATTCTAAACTATGAAACACTGGTATACCTACCAAAAATAATAGTGATAAAAGTAGACCAATATAAAAGATTTACTTATTTCTTCATAATTAAAAGTTTTCTAACATTTCGTTCATAGATATAAATGCATATCATTAAACAATAAATTCAAAGAACATACAACATGTCAAAGTAATTTATTACCAGTTTGTGCAACACTAATTTAACAATATATCAAAATTTTGTGATTGCCATGCAAAAAGTAGTCAGATTTAAAGTTTCCAAGCTTATTTTCTAAATGGAATTACAAAATCCATTGTGTTGATGATAGGAAAGCAAGGACACCTCTGCTTTCAAATCTATTGTCTACAGTTCACAATTATTTTGTACTGAGCAAGTTAGTTTGCTATTCAATACTATGAATTTATATAAAATATAATATTCTCATTATTGTTTTCTTCCAGAAATAAAAGTGAAGGAAATGAAAAAAGGTCATTCATTTATATGTTTTATAAAATGATTTCTATGTGACAGGACATTAATTAATATAGGTTTAAACATGTTTTTTTTACACATCTATCTTATTTTTCAACTTTCCTTTAATTTCTTTTAATGTATAAACCTTATGAAATATTTTTAATACATACGATAACATTGAAAGTACAAAATTTGACAAGTAAGGAGTGACACATTTAGCAGGCCAAGATATAAATTATTAATCCTGATAAAAAAATACATATCAAATATATCATTGCTGAATTTATCCAAACCTGCTACTGGGCAATTATAAAGGATTAATACAAGTAACCCAAGCACTTTATGATCACTAAACAATAGATAGTGTTGTTTTAACAATCAAAAAACTTCGTAACTGATTAACATATTATTTGTGTTTAGAGCGAAAGGATGTTCGCCAGAACTCCTCTACAAATCCTGTGTGTCAAATTACTGAGTTAACTACACATCCGTTTCGTTACTCACCGTTTTCCTTGGAGTCTGCACGCTGGGTGTACGTCGGATTGTTACAAGTGCCATGCCACATTAGCGCTAACGAAACATTATCATAGCAATACACAATCACAAACATGAAACGAAATAATATTCACTTATCATAATACTAATCTGTAGATGAATCATTAAATACTGAACATTATTCTAAGAACGTATAGCATTACATATTTTTAACGCACTCGCGATTGTTTATCAACATGAACAATATGGTTGGAAATTAGTTTGGGACTATTTAATTTAGTTAATGCTAATCAACATGCAAACACGGAACAACTAGCATACATTTATGCAATTGCAATGCAATGCAAAAGACAAAATACCACTAATATCACTATTCACTTTGCTTGAGAAGAAATCACATCACAGATCATACTATAACATTATGAAAGACATCTAGTACGCACAGACAGATATTTTTTTGCCATAACCTAAATTGACGATTTATTTCGGGTATTTTTTTAATTTCTAAAACATTTTCAAGAAGAAATGTAGCTATCTATTCATAATTTTTTTGTACTAAAAATTGTTTAAATTAAACCTATTATATTTTATTGATAAAATTAACTAACAACTTACACTGTGCTGCCCTCTGCTAAATCGTTATACAAGAAAGATTTGATAACACTATTGATTTGATAACACTATCAAATCATGTAAATTAATAAAAAACGTATGAGTTATATTGAAAGTATTGCTATACATATCTACTTAATTATATTATATTTATATTTACACATGCAGATGTATAATGATTGCAAAATTCATTTTGTATATTGGCAGTAGTGTCTAATAATAGAAAATATATATATATATATATTATTAAAGGAATATTGTACTAACATTGAAATGAACAAGGTGTATACTTTTTAAATATCAATAAACCTAAAGTACAGAAAAAATAATTGACGGAACATTTAAAATTCCTCTGAAAAACGGTAAAGTAAACTTTACGACAACATCAAGAGGTATCAAAATATATATTTATGTCATTGTGCTAAATTGAGATAGCCTTTCAAGCATTTTAGTTTTCTTTAAAATAATTGATAATATATATTACTAAAATCTAGTTAGATTTGCTTTCACACAACTACCGAATTGATACAACTATCTTACAAAAAATAAACAATATCCCATTATAATTATATATTACTGGCTGAATGTTAAACTTATTGTAAACTAATATAAAATAATTTAATAAAGAGCAAAAATATTTCAAAACAACAACTGAGAAGACTTCAATTTCATTAAATTATGTAATTGCTGAAATAATATCAAGGAGATATTGATACGTGAAATGTTATTTATCTTTAATCGACTGCTATCAACTAACTCGAAGGCTGTTATGACATCCTTGCAGCTCTACAAACATCTATTACGCCAGTGTGAGAGGTTACCGCCCGATGCTAGTAAATACTACAAGTTTGCTATCAAGCAGGTATCAGATTATACTAAAATACTATGTGAAATTCAATTTCTTTACTTTTCATTTTCATTGCCATTTCATCAAAAAATATGCGTGAACTAAATATTGAAGGATTTTACTTTGCCAGGAATTATTTTACTATTTATTGTATGATTGTTTATACTAGTAAACATTCCTAATGCAAAATTACACAATACAAATATATGTTAATGTGGTACACCTCAGATAACGCCTTGACAATGAGTCGAGTCCTTTAATACACTTATTATGATCTCAGATTCACTTATGTATGTTATTGCATATTATGAACATATGTATGTTCTTCTGAAAATTGTGTAAATTACCATACATACCAAAGTTAGGGTTAAAATAAAATGATGTATGACTGAATAGTTATTCTTCAATAGCACTAAATATAACTCAACGATAGCAATAGTCTATTCTTATCTTTGAAATATTGATCAAAGTCGTGAATCATTTGGGAGCACATTTATTGAATGTTATGATATACATAAATGTTTTTGTTAACATGAGTATTTAACATGGAAAATTTGTCCTGTTCTTTAAGAAGTCACTATTAAAATAGATCCTTGTTTACTTTGCACAATTTCAAGGAGGTCTGCTAGTACTTAAATGAATAGAAGTAGGTGGTTTCCATAAATATCATGTAAAAATATTATCGGTGACACTTTGCTTAGACCGACAAGGGAGATGTGTAGAGAACAAATGCTGTTGTATCTATATTATGTACTGATCATTAAATTAATATTGAACGGATAATAATAGAAAATATTTCGAATGGTGTCTACTTAATGTGGATAGGCACACTTAACATTCATAAAAGTAATGAACTAATTAACAGAACAAAATAAAAGAAATGTATCTACTACCAGGTAATATTAGATTGATATATTATCACATGAACATAGTCTTTAATGAGGCCATTTTATGAAACCAATGAATTACATTATGTGACACTACAACAAAATACATTAAATCTATATGTATGAAACTATTGTTACACTTACAACTCTAAGATTATGTAATAATTTTTAAAATTCTTTTAACAAAGAATATGCTTTCATTTTTTATATAATACTAGCTGTGCTTGCGACTTCGTTTGCAAGGAATTTAATAACACACACAAGTACTTGGGCATTGCAACATTATAATTTATTTCATAATTCTAAAATGAAAGTAGCCAAAGTTATTGCGTGTTCCAGATATTAACTGGAAACAACAGACAGACAAACATTTAAAAAAATGTTATTTAGCTATATGTACCATATATATGTACATACATAGGCATTTGGTAAAAAGCTGTTATTTGAATATTACAAACTGACACTCCAATTATATTTATTTGTAGAGATAATGAAACTTGTGTCTTCCTTCCAGAGCTATAAACAACACAAATCGGAATCAGACCCAGAGAGAGTGAAGGAGATCATAAACAAAAGCATTGAGGACGCTAAGTGGATTATACAGAAGGTAAATATAGGCTCCCTCTCATATTGTGAGATGGTTAAGGCTATAGTCTGTCTGCCACACTGGCCAAGTGCGGGTTGGCAGACTTCACACACCTTAGAAATTTTTTTCTTGTTTTTTTTTAATAAAACTATTACATATTATTAATATTAAATATTTTACTTGGCGTTTGCTAAGTTTATTATTTTGCTATGCACTAAACTTTGTTAATGATAGAAGTTTAGACCAATTGGAAAAAAAAATGTGTAACAAAGATAAGAAAGCATGAAAGTTATGTATTCATTCAGAGCTACTTGGTGCATTTTTTATAAAATCATCATCAGCCTATTTCAGCCCAAGGAAACACATACCGAAATAAGTGCACCCTGATCTCGGCTTGCCACATTCAATTAGATATCTGTGATTCTGCATTCTCCAACCTACATGCCCAGCATGGAGATTATGGGCATAAACCTCTCATGAATAGTCACTAATATATTTTTGATAAGAAGACACAAATAAACATGTGAGTTGTAGTGTGTGATTACTGGTAACTCACACACAGCCAACAGGGCACATGGTGGTCTTAAACTATCTGGTTTCAAGAAGGGACTTGATGGATTGAGCTATGGAATAATAGACCTAATTATGATAATGAGACTATTATTTTTTTACTACATATTGTAGTAGTATATCAGCATTATTACATTTAAAAGTAAAAAATGTTTTTTCATTTTCTGCGTTTTAACTTTTATCGGAATCTAAAATAATGCTTTAACCATTTTGTTTCAGTACACTCAAAAATAATGGCAAATGTCCATAATTTAGAAGAAATAAAAAAAGTATATCAACATAGTGCTTTACACTGTAGCTGTAGCTGATATAAATATGTTTGGTGATAAAATCGAAGACTACGAAATATTGGAACATCTTGGCAAAGGAGGATTTGCGCATGTATATCGGGCAAGATGTCGGAAAACAGGTTTATTTGTTGCTATCAAAATGATAGACAAAGCCCTAATGGCAAGTGCTGGCATGATAGGCAGAGTAAGACAAGAGGTCACTATACATTCTCGCTTAAAACATCCTGTTATTTTAGAGTTATTCACGTTCTTTGAGGACGCACACTATGTTTATTTAATACTTGAACTAGCACATAATGGCGAATTAGCTAAGCACTTTAAGTTAGGTACTCGCGGTCTTTCTGAAAAGGCTGCTGCTGATATATTTAGACAAGTGGTGAGTGGAGTATTGTATCTGCATACTCATAATATTATACATAGGGACTTATCTCTAAATAATTTATTATTGACTAAAGATCTTAATGTGAAAATTGCGGATTTTGGATTGGCGACGCAATTAAATGGGCCTGATGAAAAACATGTTACCATGTGCGGCACACCTAATTATATTTCCCCTGAAGTAGCGTCAAGAGAGCTACATGGATTACCTGCAGATGTGTGGGGATTAGGTTGCATGTTGTACACTTTATTAGTTGGTAGCCCACCTTTTCATACTCAGCACGTCAAAACGACTCTTAACAAAGTCATCAATGCTGATTATAAAATACCTTCAGAGTTGTCAATCCAAGCACAAGATTTATTACAAAAGCTTTTATGTAAGGATCCAATAAAACGAATAACACTTAAAGGCATTATGGAACATCCTTTTCTAAATACCATGTTGAATAGGCAAGATTTGTCCAGAGATTCTGGCTTTCTTACAACATTAAACAGCACACAACATAGCAACAAAGTGAGAACAGAAAACAAAATCTCATACCACAAGGATCACAATATAGGGAACTTTATTTCAGCAGAACAGTATGATTCTAATTCGATCAATCTATTTTCGGAGAAGCACCATTATAATTTACTGTCTGGGACGAATAGCAAAAATGTTTATAAAATAAACAATAACGAAATAGGCAGTACTGAGATACTCGACCCGAAGCACCTGAATCAACCTAATGCGTTTCATTTTCCGAAAAGTTCTAGTTTACTCAATAGTAATATGAGCCTCTTAGAAAATATAAAAAAAATGGATATAAAGTGTAGCGGGTCGAGTAGCTCTAACACTACCGATGCAGTGACCGAAAACAAAGAAAACATTCCTAAAACATGCCTGCTTAATTCAAATGTATTAAATGTTCCACCTTTATGTGCTGAAAGACTGCCGACTATATCCCACCGAACAAGAAACGCTATATTAAAAATAGAACCTTCGGGTGTCATTGTAGAGTTTATAAAGAAAAAAGGTAAAGATAGAGAAGAAAAAGTGGTAGAAATTTGTAAAATATCCAAAGACGGAATGAAAGTAGTCATATATTCAGTTAATAAGGACAAAGATAGAATACTTCATTCAGAACATGATCCTGGTCCTGACGAAGTGTTTTCCTACCACAATTTACCACAGAAACATTGGAAAAAATACTTGTATGCTGCACGTTTCGTAGATTTGGTTAAAGCTAAAACTCCGAAAATCACTCTATATTCTTCTATGGCAAAGTGCCAGCTTATGGAAAATGGGTCGGATATTGAAATGTTCTTCTATAGTGGCGAAAAAGTTACTTGTACAGCTGATGGTCTCAAGATAATAGACAAAACGTTGAAAACACACCACAATCTCGCGACAGTTCCAGAGTTGAAGTATTTAACAGATCATTTTGAAGAGTGTTCAAATCGTATGAAAAGGATCCAAAATGCACTATCATGTATTTCCGATGAATGTTTTCCTTTAATTATCGGCAAGAGACCGGTACAGACGTTTAGTACTGGCGGGTCTCCTTCCGTGCAAGGATCTGGAAATAAAAACTGTAGCACACCGTTATTTAATTTTGGTTCTTTTCAGCCTCCAACAGCTAGTTCTAGTCAAGCACCCACTGAAGATTACATGTTATAATTATAAAATATAAAACTATTATAAGTTATAGTTTTAACGGATCCTTTTTATTAATAGGTACTTATACACTTTCGTTGCACAACTTTAGTTGATATGCATTTAGACAGTTTATGATTTATTTTATAAGATGGACGATAAGATCATTAATATTTAAATAAATTGCAAATTGGTACAGCCTGTTTTTGTTTTGTTTTATACAACCCCGCTTACTAGCGTCTGTGATCATGAGTTATAGCAACGTGCTTAATAGATGTAGTAAGTTCATAAGCGTTTTTAAATGAACTGTGTGCATTGTTAACCATTTCCTGCTGCTGGACAAAGGCGTCGTCAATAGTTCGCCACTGAGTTCTATCTTCAGCTCTTCGTATCCGACCGCTGCACACTTTTCATATGGCGTCATTCTATCTAAGTCGAGGACGTAAACGTAGATACCAAGTACATGTTCTGTAGTGTAGACCACACTACAGAACATGTATCCAGAATATATTGAAATACAATTCGGCTACACAGTATACTGATGAATATAATTTCTTCATCTGATAATTTATTACCCATTTTACTATAAATTCCATATAACTTTCGTTTGACCTAAGAAGTACGTGGTGGGTGGTCAAGTAATGTTGGCAATGCATAATAATAATAACAATAAGATACAGTTATTCAGCAGTTCTATAATTAATGTCGATAGTTGCATTACAAAATAAGTTTCTGGAATATACAATGGTATAAATATCAATATATGGTGACGGGGTATAAACGACTTAAAGAGCTGCTGGGTATAAACGACTTGACCCCAAGACTTTTTTGAGCTAAGAATGCTTTGTTTATTTGTGAAGAGTTTCTTCACAATATAAGATCATAGTATCAAGGTATATCTCAAAAAACATGTTTGAACGATATGAAAATCATTTTTGTTATATGTTTTCGCCAATAATTGTCCTAAAAGAGTTTATTTGTAATTTATATTTAGACTGTTTTATGTTACTTTTGGTTTTCTGTGTATTCAATTACATATATCTGTATTCAAAAATCAAAATATCGGTAACATCCGAAGCTGGCGGGCACCATCTTGTTGATGTTCAAGTCACACGTCGCACGACTGAGCGCATAGGCTTGATAATCCAAAATTGATTTATGAAAATGATAGGTAGTCCGAATGGAAATGGAATAACAATTTCAGAACCCACGTCTTTTTTTAAATCTAGTTTGTTTGTGTTACTAAATATTTTACTGTGGCGACTTAAACGTCAAATGTGTTTAATACACATCAGAAATTCCATAATTAAGTTTGATCATATTATTAATTAATTTATTATTATTATATTATTACATATTTATCATTAAATTTGAAACCAGGCATCCGTAAGTACAAAATGCAGGCCTACTGTTACTATTTTATGTATTACAATGCTGACACTTCATTTCTTTTTCAATGTAACTGTGTATATACGTACTCTATGTAACAAATATAAAATATTTTATTAAAAATATCGATATTTCAGCTCCTGTGATGGAAGAATGATAGACTATACAAAATATTTAAAAATTACTATTCTTGTCACCAAAGGGGACCATATTCTATGTAAAAGATACTCTACGTTAGGTAACAGAAAAAATAATGACTTTAAAATTGATTTTGAAACAAAAAATGCACTGAAAACTAAAAATATTTGCGTATTTTTTGTTTCTACCACACTCAATTATTAAACTATAATCTACAACTATTGTTATTACTGGAGTCGGTGTCAGCCAAGGAAATATGATTTAGTAGCGGCACCTATTACACGCGCAAAAGCGCGCAGTCCTAATAATCAACGACTCAAATATTACCGAAACGGTGGAAAACTTGGCTCTACGAAGAAACTTGGGTTCTCTTTGCGTGTTTCACCTTTTCTACAAGAGTAAGTGCTCCAAAGGACTTATTGACCTGGTGCCTATGCCAATTTGGTTTGCAGTTTGTATTTTTACCACACACGAGAAAAATGTGGAATGAACTGCAATCGGAGGTTTTTAAGAAAAGCGCAAAGAGCGCTCTTTTCAAAGCCGGAAAAACATTTTCCACCCTTCTGGTGCTACCAATGGCCATAGACGACGGCCATCAATTACTATCAGATGGACCGTCAGTCTGTTTGCTATGCTTATTATTAAAAAAAGGTTTTAACACGAGAAACAAAAATATAAAAAAAAAATTCAGACCGCTAAAAATATCACTCCAAATAAAATATATCATATTCCATATTATAGGTATTCCATATAAAATAAAAAACATAAAATAATACAGAGGAATTGAGACCATTGCCCTTTTTTGAAGTCGGTTAAAGTATAATATTATGGTGCTCCGCTAGTTAGACATAAAAATAGCACTTTAAAATACATGTGTAAGTATTCTGCATCAATAACATTTTTATGCACAAAAAAGTTTCCATATGGTATTTCAGATATACCAATTCATTAATAAAATATAATATCATAGTGTGGCAACTCTGATCAGTCTCCATCTTTTTTGTCACGATGCCTCCTAAGAAGCAGCCCAAGAAATCCGGTATGTTTTATTAATTTTGTTATAATTTGTTGTCATAAAATTGAAACAAATATGTAGAATTTATAGTGGGCGAAGTAGAACTATGTTTTGCGAAAAAAGGTATTTGTTTACTGTTTATTTGGAGAGACTATTCTACTGACATTGTTGGCCACGCGGTGACAAGTTTTCGGCGTGTCTGATATCTGAAATAATACTTTCTATTATTTTTATTTGAATGTAGCAAATGAAATTAACGAAGACCGTAGAATTTTAAGTGATATCTTTCTTTAAACACTGAATACCTTAATCACCTTATAGGTTAGTTGGCAATACTTGTTTCATGTGACATATTACACTTTGGAATAGAAATGTATCCAGCCCGTCGCATGTTATTTCTTTCATATACTTAAAGTATTCCATGTATATTACATTAGGTATATACGAATTATATTAGGGTTGTGTACTTACAAATTATATTAGGATGGCTTTAGTAATAGTGAGACAGATACCTTATGTTAGTGCTACTTTTTCTGCTATATATTACATTACATATGTCCTTTTTAGGGTCATCCGGGTCAAAGCCTGCTGAAAAGAAGCCCTCAACTGCTAAGACTCCTGCTGCGGCCCCTAAAGCTGCAGCATCTGCTAGCAGTGCTGCTAAACCAGCAACTGCTAAAACCCCGGCCCCTGCTCCCAAGGCTGCAGCTCCGAAATCTGCACCTGCAGCCAAGGCTGCACCTGCTAAACCGGCTCCTGCTGCAGCTGCACCAAAGCCAGCTGAGAAAAAACCTGCATCTGCACCTACTGCTAAGCCTGGATCTGCAAAAGCAGCAGCTCTTAAGACCAAGTCTAGTGCAAAACCTTCAGTGAAGAAATCCGCAGCAGCATCTAAACCAAAACCTAAACCAGCTGCCACGAAGTTGAAGATTGCTCCAAAGCCTAAGAAGACTGGAATCAAGGGGCAAAAGAAACAAGCTACAAAGCTTGTAACTAAGGCACTTAAAGCTCAAAGGAAGGTTAGTTCAATATAATGCTATATTAGTTTTATGTTAATAAATCTATTATATTAAACATGTTATTCTGAATGACTAATGTTTCAACTATCTTTTAGGTTTTATTTTGGGAGCTTGTAATTTGTGTTACTGCTTATTTGTGTTATTGGCAACCTCAAATTATTCATACTGTATAGGTTAGTGATATTTGGGAATAGATTTTAATCAAAAGAACCTAGACACATTAAGCACAAAATGCAGAAGAGATTCACTTTTGTAGGGCCTTGCAATGTCATGTCATATTATAATAAAACACACATACTACATATTAGGCCTCATTGTGATGTGTTATATAGCTGGTAAAATAATTTTTTTGCACAATATTGTACGAAAATTACCTTCACAAAACTAAATGTTAAATCAGTATCATCTTTTTAAATAATGGGGCTGTGAGTTTTCCAACAGGTGCTTTGGGTTGATACCATTGTTTATGTTCATTTCCAGTGTAGGGATTGTTATAATACAGCTATATTGTATCAACAGTAATCACCCATTGTCAAAATGTCATAAAAATTCTTGAGGTTTTTAGGATTTTTTGGTATCAAGTGATCTGTAACTTCACACTTGAACGTTCGTGTAACATAAAGTCACCCTGTACTATTTCCCATGTTAACACAAATTTTAATACTAATTATTTGTCCATCATTTTGAGAATGTTTTCCATATCATTTAGATTCATTTCATTTGGGAGGTATGTAGGGTAGGTAAATAAAATACCTAATGAAATAAATAAAAAACTGCTTTGTGAATTGTCATAATGTCTCGCAAACTTCAAACAACAGACTAATAAATAGATTGTGTCTTAGATTCTGAGGAATCTCCAAAATGTCTTTATGATAGCAATATCTTCAAAAATGACTGCCTCGAAGGTCGAGTGGTTGCAAGCGTGACTGCTGATCGAGGAGGTCCTGGGTTCAAATCTTGGGTCGGGTGCTATTGGATTTTTCTAATTTGGAATTTCTAGAAGTGACTCGTAGTCTGGAATCATGCCTGGTGTATGGCAATAGGCTCACCACCATGGGACTTAAACATAACTTGTAAAACATGGGAGTTTACTACACTCCTCTGCCTACCTCTTTCGGGATTACAGGCATGATGTTACGTTTTTTATTTTCAAAGATTTTATACCCACTTCAGAAAAAAGATTACCCTTTGTTACATAGGTATTTCTTTAGTGAACTACAATCGACAAATATGAAGGATATTGTTTTCTATAAAAATTGTTTGGATTTGCAGGTTGTGAAGGGAGAACATGGCAAGCGCATCCGCAAGATTCGCACCTCTGTGCATTTCCGCAGGCCAAAAACCTTTGAACCCCCAAGACAACCTAAATATCCTAGGAAATCACTACCCAAGAGAAATCGGTAAGAAAATATTATACCTTGTTAATTATGAGTGAATCAACTGTTTTATTTACAAGTTATGTATAAAAGATGAGATAGATAAATAGATAATATTATTTCCTTTTTCTACCTGGGAGAAAACTTGTGGCTTGTTAGGTTATTAATAATTGTTCATTTATTAAAACCACACACAAGAAATGACCCAGTTTCTCTGCAAGCACACAGAGTACGAAGTTTTTTGTTTCCTCTTTGTATTTCCTATTTCTTAGGTTAGATTTAAATAAATAACCACAATGTAGGCGCAATGGACATCATTCCTAAAGGTTCTTGTTTTGTATTGATTCGGGCTACACAAAAGTTTCTATGCTATAGATATAGCTTTGATATTTTACATATGGCCCTCTGAACTATTAGAAAAGGAAGTTAACATTTTAAAATAATATTTTTGGTTGTAATTCTTAAATTAGGAAACCTTTATTTTTTTTTTAATTTCAGCATGGATGCTTACAACATCATAAAATATCCATTAACATCGGAAGCGGCTATGAAAAAGATTGAGGACAACAACACTCTGGTCTTCATTGTTCACACCAGCTCCAACAAGCACCACATTAAGGCCGCTGTGAAGAAGCTGTATGACATCAATGTTGCAAAAGTGAACACCCTTATCAGGTATAGACAAAGTGTATTCATTTATGGATAATACATATATACTTAGTCTTGCCATAAATATTGTTACAAATAAAAACAATATTTTTTTATTGTATGCAATAATTTTTACTATTAAAGTGTGTTAGTTTAATACATTAATATAAAATCATTAAAAATATATAAAGCTTATTCCAAGTAGTCTCTATTAGCTGCAATACAGTCCTTTAAACGTTAAAGCCTATGGTATGGAAACTGACCATAAATCATAATCCAGTGGATTAAGATCAGGACTATATGACAGCCAGTTTTCAGCTCTGATGAAGTCCAGAATCTTCATTTCTAACCAAGATTGGGTGGATTGAGCTTTATGACCCGGCGCCGAGTCTTGCTGAAAGGACTATTCTTGATTATGGTGTTGTTAAGGGGCTTAACTACCTTCTTAAGGATGGTATCTTATCTTTATACACTTGTGCCGATGTTTTGATAACTTTTTCACAAATATATGTCTCAGTCACTTCTTCATAGCTAACAACCCACTAAACCATCACGGAAGTCGGATAATGCCTGCATTGTACTCTGTTGACTAATTGGTGAGCTTGTTTAGAGCTTTCAGCATAAATACAGTCAGTTTGTCAAAATAAAGTTCAATTTTAAAAATTTTCTTATCTGTAAACAATTTTTTTCTGTGTCCTCCCTTTCTGTACCGCGTTAGTAGTTATTTTGATTTTACCACGCTATTCATTTTTAAATGATCAGTTAAGAAATGACCAGTTGTCTGTTATAGGCTGCATGCCCTAAATCATCTTTTGAAATACGCGACATGGTTCTAGGTGCTATCTTTAGCTCCAGAGATAAAATATTTTGCTTTCAAACAGGATTTCTTCAAATTGGTTACTATTGCTTTGATCGCCTTTTTCGTACGAACACTACGTGGACGGCCAGATCTTTTTCTGTCACGAACAGAGGAAATTTCATTGGACCTATCAATAGCCTGGTACACAAACATTTGACTAATACGAAGCGTATGAAGGATTTGGAAGCGTACTTTGTGTAATGCAATCCCAGTGATTTGGTTCATTTTATCATTCCACTCTATTTTAATATCTCAAAATATTTTGCAATATATTGGTGCGAAAATAAGAATATACAATGAACAATCGATAAAAATGACAGATTCCAAATTCAAAAGTAATATTTTATTTATTTTTTTATAACAGTATTTATGGCCAGACTAAATATACTTGAGTGAAACCTTCAAATGATGATATTCTGTGGGAATCTCATTGATTCATAATGATATAAAAATGTACACACCTCTGATATTTTCTAATATTATTAAAATATGTATTACATGTTAGTGGGCTGTAATTAATTTGTTATATTGTTTCAGACCTGACGGCAAGAAGAAGGCTTACGTGAGGCTTGCAAGGGACTATGACGCATTAGATGTTGCAAATAAAATTGGCATCATATAAACATGTATATTTTGTAAGAATACAACAAAAATAAAAAAAAAACGTCATTTATTTCATTTCAATTATAACCTCTCCCACCGTTGACGTGGGAGTATAGTACACTCCTCTGTCTACCTCCACAGGCGTGATGTTACGTTATTACCCAATAATGTAAATTCTTCAAGGATTTGATTTTTGACAGGTAATATAAATTATATAATTATACCTGCCTATATATTAATAAGTGAAGCAAAAACTCTATATATTTGGAGTATCATTTGGCACATTTAACGTTTATATGGATAAGGACCGAAGAATATATGATAACGCATTTTAAATACATTAAATCAACAAAAACACGTACACGCACACAAAAATACGCACTGTACAGACATATGTATGTAGTATGTACATCGATGGATTAAATAAAAAAAGGGTTACAGTAACAATTTGGTCATCTGACGGGAAATCTAATTATGTGGGGTACCTATTTAAAACCTGCATGGGAACACTATTTTTATTACAGTGCGAGCCTATTGCCATACATTAGGTGTAAGTTTAGACTCGCTTCTACTACTGGGAATTTTAAGTGAAAAAAAATAAATATTTAGGCTGATCCAGGAATTGAACCCAGGACCATTTACATAAGCTTAATAATAAGTATAATAAGACGATTAAAAAAAGGGAAAAAGGGTTATTGTTAGTGTTGACAAACATCACATAATTACAGACGCACGTACTTAAATACATACGCACACACACGCACACGTTACGTTCTTGTAGGTTAAGGAACTCGTCTTCATTTATCTGGATCCAAATAAACAGAAACCACTACAACTAGGAAATCGTCAGATTTTTATTTTATTTTGGAAACCCGCTGTTGATGCTTTATCTGTTAATTTTTAAACCCTTAATCTTAGCCTTAATTCATCCACATTCCTTTGCTGTCTCTCCGAATCAAGGAATGTCTTCCTCGCTAGATAAACTATGTTCAGTGCACGAAATGAGTCTGATGTGTCAGATTTCTAAGGTGCGTAAGATCCTCTCTACTGTATTGCCTCGCGCCTCGACAGGATTTAATTACTTGTGGTAACTGTAAGCATTATAACTATTGGAGAAGTTGGATAGAATTTGCAAGGCATCGATATCATTCAATCATCATTGCCGCATAATTATTGAGCCGACTGGAATAGAATAGATTAACACGGCACACCATCCTTAAATATGCAAGATAAACGTTTTACAATAAAACTTTAGTATTTATATTATAATGTTATTACTTACATGCTATTGTACCCATTGCGTAATTTCATCACAAGATTGCCTGTGCATACTAATGTCGAAATTATACTCGCTGAACTCTAAATAGGCATGTTATTGCTATTGGCCTAGCTTTTAAAGTAGGTATACCTAACATTAAATTCGACCTCAACCTCTATATAGATTGTTACTGTAATGGGACCTACCTTCATGTTTTAGAAAGTGTATACAAATCGGAGATGGACCGGGTCCGACTAATTATAAAATTAACGGAATACTAAGTTTTGCCTGGTTTG
>DWME01001206.1:0-26265 GCA_018244795.1 Parelbella ahira ahira
CCCGACCCGGGATTTGAACTCAGGACCTCCCGATCGGCAGTCGCGCTTGCAACCGCTCGACCAACGAGGCAGTCAACGAATTAATTGACACCTAATTTAAAGAGAACTCCATGCTTCGTATTTTCAGATTAAATTCAAACCATACCAAACCAACCAATTTCAAATTAAGACCATAACTTCTAACTTATAAGAGTAGAGCTTATAAAAGTATAATAATGAGACGTGAGAAAACCGAGTCTTTAACTCTACGTAGAGTTATAAGAATGTTGTCATGGCTTATTTAATAATCAACTGCATATTTCCTTAATTGCGTATAACCGTCCCGTATACAAGAATTACATGTTCATTACATCATGTTCACCTTATTTATGTAAATGAGAGTATTAAGTAACATAATATGCAATCTTTATATTGATCGTAGAGTTATTTTTACGTAATGGACGCATCCTCTCAATAGCTCGCCATAAAAGTTAAAAACTCGTTAAATGCTATACGTTTTTTAAAATTTCCCAACACATAAGGAGATAATATATAACAACCTTGTTTTGCATGTCACAAGAAGACCCTGAGAAAATGCCTTAAAACGGATGAATCAATTTATTGTGAATTAATGAAATATCACTTATAATATTGAAGGAAAACGAAAAAACACTGTATTTTATCTATTATATTAATGAAGTTTTATGCATAACTACCTAATTGGTTTTAAAATATTCATTGTTAATACGTATTTAAAATATTAATAATAATATACAATGCGATTGACATACAATCGCAGTCATACTTTGAGCGTAGTGTAGGGTTTATAAAGTTTTTAAAGGGACTAGTTTAAAGTTAAATTTCGAGTGACATTTCCTAATTATTACGCTTAAAGATTATAATAATCCAAGATATACATATATAAAACTCAAATAGGTATACCAGAGCGTATGTATTTATTTCGTGACGATATATTATTTGGATCTTAAATTTTTGGGCTTTTACCTTATGTAACAAGTACATTTATAAATATTATAAATTAAATGTTATTAATAACATTAATATCATTATTGTTGTATAACTATTCTTAGCAAAATTATCCAAGACTAGTCTGAATTAAGTATGAAATTTTACGCGTTCCAATCACATTTGCCTTGCGTTCCAGTTGTTGAGCGTCTCGTGCCCAGTGTTTAAAAACTATACTCTAACTTTTCCAATTAATAATTTTCATCGCATTCAGAACTTTGAAGTGGCATTTTAAATTTTGAACTTTGTTACGTCAGCTCAAGTTTTAATTTGGCGTGTCCGGTGCTTTAGTTAAACCCTTGCAAACCGAGAATAGATCTAGCCGATCGTGGTTCGAAGTCGTCTTTAGACTATTTAAATTCCAGTTCGGTTCGTTGCTTCGCTGGTTTATACGGTGCCGTTAATTTCAGAGAAATTGAACTAGGGACCGACTATTATTGATTTTGCAACGTTGGACTATTTTTCGACGCAATATGAATCGTACTATTTGATGTTAAGATTCTTATCAACCGTTTTGTTGTTGTTTGAGTTCACGTCGTTCTAAAAAATATACGTACAAAGTGTAATCTTGATTAGCGATGGCTGTAGCTACGACGACATCAGTATTTTAAAAAATAATTAGATTTTTATATGAGTTTTTGAAGGCATTAACTATTTCAATTAGTAAATCCTTATTGAAATTGGAAAATATTTTTAAATACAAAGTAGTTATTCGAAATTATTCATTAACCTTTGTTTTTAAACAACTCTATAGTTTTTTTTAAATATTTCTGCTGTACTGGTCATAAAGCGATATTTCTATTCTCACTTCGTTACCAAACGAACTGGAACGAATGATCGTCAATGAAAGCCCAAATTACATTTTATAAATTCAATTACATCAAAATGTAAAGTTAAAGTCGCGGCCGTCGACAGATGTTTTGACAGCTCCAATATTAATTGTGACGTTCCGCCGTCTCTGGGGCAGCATGGCGCTCTTCCGCTTCCACGTCATTAATAAAATGAGCAATAGTCGTAATATTTATCAATGGCATAATCGATACAGAAACAATTATAACCACATCCATCAAAATTCTCAGATCCGTTTCGTTCTGAAGGTGTTTGAATTCTTCCAGAGCCTCATTCGAAAATCAACTCTGTTGGGATTCGATATGACTCAGAAACGATCGTAGCTTTCGTAGAATGCTATGAACCAGCAATGGTTCTTATTACAATTGTATAGGTCAGAATTTTCTTTAACGTACCATTAGAACTATTCAGCTCGGTATCGAGCAACATTAACATTCTTATCTCTAGTCTGTCACACAGCGAGAACGTCAAAGTTCGAAGTGAGGAACGTATTATAATTAATAGTCGATGATACGCGAGGATCGTAAACAAAAGCGGTGATAAATGAATTATAACTTGATACCAGATAATGCGACCTGTGGGTTGTAAATCGTGTTTTCGTAACCGACCGGTCAGTTCGTAAATTTTAGGGTTCCGTAAGTAACTTTAACTTAATATTTTGGTTTTCATAAAAACTTGTGTTGCCATACTTTGTAAAAATAATAGAACTCAGTGTTTGTTCTATCCCCGGGTCGGGATAAGTATTATTGGGGTTTTGTAATATGAAATTTCCAATAGAAGCACGGAGTCTAAATTTGTGTCCGGTTTATGTGAATAGGTTCACGCCCTATTACGTGGAACTTGTAACTGATGAAATGTAGGGGTATTACACTCCTCTCCCAAGCCGTTAGGGGAAACACGAGCGTCGTCCGCGAAATATTATGTTATGTTTATTTGTATAAAAACGCTAAGTAATACATATATGTAGGTATATTTTGCATATCTGCTATCTGTAAAACCTTCTTCTTAATCAAGTCAGTTAGTCAGTCAGTCTTAGTTCTCAAAGTACAGATATACTTATGATAGGTCTAGGTCAGGCGAGTAGGCTTTAAGATTTTAGTGATTTAAGACAAATGTTTAAGTAAATAAGAATATAATTTTGGGTCACGTACATTTTGACTACATAGACATCGTGCGATCAATATAGTAATGTATCAGAAATATTTAATTCCTTAACTAGCTTATTAACTTAAGGCCAGATGGCGTAAGAGAACACCGTAAGATGATAGGAGAGAAGTAGCCAACAGTAGAATGGTAGAAGGTTTCCTGCTGATGTTGATTAAGAAATCTGATAGCCTCTTTCAATAAAGTAAACTATACAGTTTTATATTTCATAGGATAAGGATTGTTCGTAAACTAATGAAAATCTAAAAAAATGCGTATATATCAAAATAATATTAACAATAAACAATTTTTAATGCAAATTGAGCAAAAAAATTCGCATTGGATTTTAACATAAAAAAAAATTAAATAATAATGATTATAGATATAAAAACAGTTTAATAGGATAAAAGTAATTAAAAACAAGGTATAATTGACATTATAATTGCCAGGAAAACGTTTTGTTTCAATTTTAATAGGTTTTTCATCGTATCTACAACAATTAAGATTTTTTCGTAATATTTTTGTTTATTAATAATGTATTAAAATAATTACATTACAAGAAATAAAGATATACACAGTAATATTAGCTCTTCATTATAATTATATTACATAATGAATAATTTAAGCATATTTTTAGTACTGAAAAATTGGTATTTTAGGAAAGAGTATCTTAAACTGATCTTTTCATCTCAATCTGAGTCAGTCAACACCAATGTGTGCTTTAATCTTTTTATAATCAGACGAGATATGAAGGATACTGCTGTGACTTTCAAATCTCCCTGTTAGAAGTAGATATTTAAGCCACTGGATCTATAGTATTTAATCACAGTAATTGGAAATTGATTATCGTGTTTTTAAAGGCTTATGAATTACGTTTTTAGTGGCTCATTTGCGATCTAACGTGCTTAGGGGCTATTTATCCTCAAATATCGTTCTGCGATAAGCCAGCGCGTCAGCACATGAGAGCTTAGCCAAAATACATTTTCATTTCGATTTTGTATATTCCATAAATATGACGATATACGCAAAGTGACTGGCAGTGGTTAGATGCGAAGACCTGAAGTTCGAGCTCAGTGGCGTGCCATTGGAGAGGCCTATGTCCAGCAGTGGAAGGGAGTACTATGATGACGACGATGATATAAATGTAGATTGAGGTCAGTGGCATGCTATTGAACAGGTCTGTGTCCAGCAGTGGACGATGACGGGTCGGAGATATTATGATATTCCAAATATTATAATTATATGTGTAAAATATTTCTTCTTATACAAGTAGTAGATTATCGTATCATACTGTTTTGCTGCATGTATGCATGTATGTATGAAATGCCTTTTAGGCCAATGTATTGTTATAATTAAGTCAAAAACACATGAATTAATCTACATAATATGTTGGTACAAGGAATGCAAGGTTATTTAGAAGAGAGAGTTTTCGTCACGGCAAGCCGCTTACGAGTAGATAGAGACCACCAAATATTTCGACCCTTGCCGACGTGATATAGGTACTTCTCTTTACGTTTATTCAAAAAAAAAACTTAACATCACGCCAGTAATCCCCGAAGAGATAGGATCTGGCCGTTGTAATAATAATTATTATTAATGCAAGCACAGCTAACATTTAATATAAACTGCGAATCGATATCATGCACTAGATACCCACGCTAAAAGCATCAAACGAACGACATATCATCCGTCATAGTGTTATTTAAAAGGCGCGAGTTCACTTACAACGTGTCATTAGACACGATTACATTTGTTATTGATTACGTACGACAACGTGTTTCTATAGTTTTGATGTCGTGTGGGAATTGGGCCGGTATTGATAGCTCGGTGCGGAATGATCTTCAACTTTCACCTCGGCCCTACTTACGCTGAATTATGAGAGCAGTGAATTATAAGGGATATGACCACGCGTATTAATTTAATTTTTTTACTATTTGGATTTTATATATGTGTACCTATATAAATATATTTTGTATGATATATTCTTTAGTGGACGGGAATAGACTGATGATGATATTGATTGACTGTTTGGTTAGTCGAGCGGTTGCTACCGCGACTGCTGGTCGATAGGTCCCGGGTTCGATTTCTGAATTGAGTACTATTGAATGTTTGTAACTTAGAAAGAACTTTTTTACAATTTTTTCAACTTTTCTAGCAGGAATTTCTAGTAGCGACTGGTATTCTGGTACTACTCTTTTGCCTACCCCTTCGAGGATTACAGCCGTGATGTTACGTTTTTATGATGATGATTATGTTACAATATTATTCCGTATTTTGAAGCTGAATACAGTCTATCAATGTTTTAGTAATTATACTATGTTAGAAGTCCTTGAAAGACAGTACGTACCTATTTAAAGTGTGAAGTAAAAAAAGGTACTATAAAATCGAGCTCATGAATTAAACTGTAATAAAATTAGCCACGAACGACCACAAAAATGTTTTACGGCGCGTTTTCGTCGAGTGCCACAAATTTACGACGTGCTACTAAGCTAAGCGTTTATTGCCAATACCTACAATCATAACTCGCTCGGAACGACCACAACACGTGTGGTTCCAAAATCAAATTAAAATCATGTTTGATAACATCGAGTGGCGGTTATGGAAATTTATGACTATATTACCTGCGCGGGCGCATCGCAGCCAGCAAAAACCAGGGCCGGACTACGCAATTATTTATGGGGTCTGCGAATGATTATAGTTTACGATGGTCTCTCAGCGAGTATGCCTCTGGCAACGCAATGGTCATGTGGTAAACGAAAGGAAAAACTGTCTCATTACACGCTAACTAAATAAGAACACAGATTATTAAAAAATGGTTGTTGGAAAACGTTCTTCTACACAAGAGTGGTTAGGTAATGTGTTGCGTGTTAGCAATATTGCTTTGGGCTGATCAGTGTATTTCAAAAGCAAAATGACTGACATCAATCCGCAAATGTTTCTATAACCTGAAAATAGACACTTAAAATAGGAAATAATAAATTTTTCAAATCCACCTAGAAACACAGCGATACAAGAAAAAATTAAAGATGCATGGAAAAATGTGTTGACCGCAATGATACAGAAATAAATCAGACAGATGACAATTTAAAGTGGTTAACCCACTAACTGTGACCATTTTAGATACTTTGATCAGATCTTGTCGAAACCGAACCTGTGGTACAATGTACAGGCTCATTTAAATTCTACATCCATAGTATTACAGTTGGTATTAGAATGCACGTGTTTCAAAGTAGTGGGTGTTTGTTCTAAAGTCTTTAGAGTCACCGAGGAGATTTATGTTTTTATTTAAGAACTAATGATATAGTGTGAGTAATCGCTGTTATGCTAATTTGAAATAATCTGAGCCCGTAAATATAAAGAGCCTAAGTATGTGTGGTACAATTTAAATTACTAGATTTACCCAATTATATTTACCCAATTTTGAGACTTACAATATTTATCCTAACATATTTTAGAACTAGCAAAAATTAAACGTATCTAAGTTTTGCGAATCTATGATTATTTACGTAGTCTGAAATCATATAATAATTCTGGCAACATTATTCAACATTTTCCCATAATAATTCGCAAATATACCCCTAGCATACACCTGGCGCCAACGCTCGCTCCCGATTTCGTTCCTACTTTACGACCTGTTAAAAGACCAACTTCACTGCCCAAATTAACACGAAATAAAAACGAAAATCGATGCTCACAAAAAAATAAGCGAAGGCACAAGATAAAAGCTTAAAAAAGGTCCACGTCAAAACATTTGATTGTATTAATATTTATAGGCACCGTTCCGCCGCAGGAAAGCCAGCCCGAGACGAGAAAAAAAAATGTTTATCAGCCCGTTTAGCTTTTAAGTAAACCGCGAATCTTTTGTAAAAAGTTATTTATGGACATGAAAACAATTGCAGTGTTACCATTATATCAAATATGACAGCAATAAGTGCATTATATTGTTTTTTGTCGCGCTCATGAGATAAAGATGTTCAGTTCATTTCGGTTTCCACAACAATAGTCAGGACACATTGAGCGCGAAGTGAGCTGTTACAAAATTGTAATATTACAAAAAATTAATAGAGTCGACTTATTTTATAAATCATGCCCTCATGCCACAAGACGTACCTACGAATCCATATGGATGTAGTAAACCATCTTGTGATAGCAAGTTATTTTAAATAATGGTAGCCTTAAGACTGTGGGTATGCCTGAACATATTTAGTTTGTGATTATGCAAATAAAATTATTATGAAACAAATGGTTAAATCTATTAACACCTAAATAGCTGAGAGCAATTTAAAATTTAAATTGAATTCTGATTTCTTGTTATTTTAAAGCGGTTATAATAATTATGGGAGGTATTTCTGAAAGGCGTGTTAATGTATTCAGTAGTAAGAATAGTTGTGTATTAATGCATTTAGATATGTTGAAATGTTGGAAATATTTGTACGTTTTGTTCTAAGCTTATGTCTTTTTGCATACATATGTTGCACATGTTGACTGCTTCGCCTGTTCCGCCAAATTATAGAGTTAATGTTCCAAACCTTATGTGGAGTTTATCCGTGTTGCGACCACACGTTTCATGTAGTTTTAAGCGTTCTTAAGTAAAGCACTTCTTAAATTGTTTGAGGAAACTTTGAGGGCGCACAATAAAAGTGCGCGATTGCGTGAAGGACATAAATTTTAATAATTTGTGTAATCAGTTTAGAGTTATTAAATTACTATGGTAAAGTAATTTAATTAACCAAAATAATTGTATCATGAAACGAAAAGTTATTTTACTAGAAAACCATTGTAATATATTATTAAAATATTATACATTTCTCCCCGCAAGGGATCTGGCGTGAAGATAATTTGTATGTAACATTCTAGAGGGCCTCAAATACAAATTAGTACCCATTTATAGAACATTCTCATAATAAATAGCCAAAAAACATTAAATTAAATTTGTAAAGCTTCGTAACCAATTACCATAGGTACTTCCCAAGGTACTTGAATTACGAAATAATTGAAACAAATGTAAGAGAGTGTTGTGCTCAGCGGAGTATAGTGGCTAGCCTGTGTTTGAGAAACGACGCAAGATGCCTATGCTAATTCCGAAGACGCAATATTGTGCGGTACACGTGCACCCGCGTCAGAGGAGCCTTTATGGGGAGCTTAATCAGTGTCCGGGGCGACATGCGTTATTGAAAGGAAATTAAAACACTTCGTTTGCGTTTCGACGCGTGCAATCTTCAAATACATATTTGATATATTATGTTATATTGTACTTTGAATGTTCTTCATATAATATGAATACATTGGGCATATAATACCTATAGATACATTTAAGCCTTTTAGAACTGAGCATATAGTTTAGTTTTTTTCCGCTCTGTTGTATATCTGCCTTGAAACCCAGAAGCGTTAAGGAGCTATCTTGAGCACCCTTATATACCTTGAATTGAATGGCTATCTTCATAGGTACCTATTAGTATTTAAACATTTTCATACATTCATGTGTAATATTTATGTGTAAACAAAAACTAAGTGCTTTGATTCGATATCGATACATACTCTACTATTATACAATTTAAGTGTAATCTTAGTGCCATTTAACACTCTGCCTAAAAATCCTCTCGGGCGAATCTTTAAGATGGTAGTACCAAGTAACGATACTTAATATAATACAAATGACGAAAATCATATGCAAAACGTAGCCGGTTAAAGTAAATATAGTTGTTATAGATTTATATATATTTTGTATGAAACGGAAAATGAAACTTGTACACACGCAACAGGCGGAGTGTTTCAATAAATCTAAGTGCAACAGCATTTGTGGAGAAAAAACTTAATACATTTTTTGTTACATCATTAGACACATATCAAGTGTAGGTAAACAAGAGAAAGGTGTTTATGTTCATTTGCAATGTGGTAATTATATTTTCTACAGTATCCATATAAATATAGCAATATTTATTTACATGGAATTAATTTTAAATGTTACTTATGAAATAATACTGTATAATTACGATGCTTTTATGTGAAATATCCTGGTTTACGTACCTATATATTACCTTTACGAAAAACTTACCACCTAGCTGTAGGTATTATACATACCAATTTCAAAATAGTGATTTCCACATACTTTAGTTGCCTTTATTGTCACACGTTCATTTATTCATTCAAATATATAAACACACTTCTATGTTGTAAGGATATTAAATTATTCAAGATGTTTCTATACGAGTTCAGTTTACTCTAATGAAACCCGCTATTTTGCCTAATTGCTTTGTAAAACACAATTGAATTTCATATAGTTTTCACCTGAATACAAGTACATATCTAAGTGTAGGTTAGACTTCGTTTATATTTTTGGTGAAAAATGTTGGTAATCAACGAGTAATGGGCGTAGTATTAATTTTCTTTTTTTTTCATTCATTATCAACAGTGTATGAAAGTGCGCAGTAATTAAGACAATGGCAAATGTAGCAAAAACATAAATAAATATTAGTTAGAAAACTATAAAGATAAAATAAAATTTTAATGTAACATATAATTAATATTAGTTACATATCTACAAAGATAGAAACAAAAATTAAATACAGGGATAAGTGTAGATATACACTTAATAATTAAGTAAATGTTCATGATTTACATCTATTTTTCATCTGTCTAATAACAAAGTCAATTAAAATGACAATTTAATAATTTTTGAATACTTATATCCAATGTTAGAAACCTGTCTCTACATATTGAGCTAATTAATAGGTATAAAATTACCATAGAAATTGATTGGGATATCACGAGAATGAATGCATAATGAAGTTGCAAACCTCTGATCGCGGGAAAAGTGGACTCGAAGGTTAACAAGAAGAGAGCAAAGTTTAATTCTGATGTAAATAATACATAAATATCTTGAGACTCATTCAAATACGGATATCGGACACCGAAGTAGGTACAAATCAAACGGTTGATAAACTACATTGTATATGCATATTGAAATATATGGCTATTTACATAGTTCTTTTTTACACAAAACAAATACAAGTGCTCACCACAAATAAATTTGTCCTGGCTGCGAATCGAACACACGACCCTCGGCTCCGCAGTCAGTTTCACTAACTACTGGATCAACGCAACGGGCCAGTAAAGTGTATAAAACAAAATACCCTAGAAACACGCCAACAGACTGAATTCAATCGATGGATACACCTGCCAACATTTAGTATTCAAACGCTGAGTTCCAACTTTCGTGATAACTTTGGAGTGTACAAGACTAGTTCGTATTTCAACGACTGTAAAATGTTATGTATATTTGTATATTATTGTATAATGGACGCCTTAGTTCTGCATATTATTTCACCGGTATATACATGTCTAAAAGAATGCATATTAATTGTTGTAATTTTAACATATACTACATGATGCTTGTACAGTCTACACCTATCATTCCATTCCTACGAGTCCTATTCCTGCAAGTTCTGCATAAATCCTTGTTGGTCCTTTATTAATAGTAGCGGTGGCTTATGATCTGCTCGTTTGCTATTCTTGTTATGAAAAAGAATAATTAAATCCAAATGTGCTTAAAACATGCTAAGAATCCAGGTCTCTTCACATGATCCTCGGTTAATTGAAGAATTTGTTAATCATTTCAAACAGTCCTCATATGGTCGGCATAACTGGTTAACATCAGGATGAATTTAAAGCCTGCCACTTTAACGATATATTTAGTATAGGCAGGACTTGGCCACAGCGTTGCCTGATGTAGAAGAATTCCTTAAATAAATTGAAGCTACTTATTTAAACTTAAAGCAAGTGATTTATTGCCTTTCACCTCTATATTTTATATCGGCCGAAGTCGCCATTAATAATTGAACTCGGTGTGTCCGGAGGGAGTTGGGAAGGGATCAGCAGCGCCTCTGATACGAACTAAGTTTTCACTTACACTTCCATTCGAACAAAAAGTCAATAAATAAATAGATATAAAGTTGACAAATATCGAGAACTACAGGAATCATCAAAATATTTTCAAATAGAAAAAAGTTTATGAATGTTTAAATGGTTGTATAGGGAAACGCATATAGTTTGATTAGATACAGTTTTGAGTACACTTTCATCAGTTTTTTATTTCTACCCCCTATATTTAGAATTTAAAATACAATAAATGCAAGTAGGTTGATATAGATACTAACATTTTGAATAGTATTTCATTACTTAGGTACTAATTGTAATTGTATGATTGTAAATACCGTATCAAAATTGATCTACATACAAATACTAGCTACTTATAAGTGTGTATAATATATAGGTACAGGGGTCTCTATATTTCGCGTTTAACACGCCAATGTTAGTTTTTAATACTATAATGTTTCATGGTAGTTTGATAAAAATAATGAACATCTAATAACCTTCATTTAATAATACTACCTTTCAATGTAGAGTTAAAGAAAAATAATGAACAAATTAATTGGAAGCACCATCTCTATAATTACGGACAGGCTCCGGTAAATATTGGTATAGAGGAAATTATCACGGTTGCATAAACCTAATTAGTTCTTGTATGGAAACTCGCTATACAAGACTTTATTAAATAATTCAGCATTTTTTCAGTAATTCCTATTTTATCATCGTTATCATTTCCACCTTTAATATAAAAAATTTAATTGCATATATAGGTATGTATATTATTATTGTAATAAATAATGTACATATATATCCGTCAAGATAATTTGTTTGGTAATGATATTATATAAATACGTAATATCAAGACCGTATTCCTCGAAGAGATAGGGAAAAGAGTGTAAGACATGCTCATGTTTCACCAGTTTGTTTACTTCCCATTGTGCAATAACGGGGGGTGAACCTATTGACATAAGACGGGCACAAATCCAAACCCGAGCCACTATTTGGAATTTATAGTTAGATAAACCCAATACTACCCTGATCTGCTCGGGAATCGAACCCAGGACCAGCTCGGATCAAGACTCCATCAGTAATCACGTTTTCAACGAGGCAGTCGTAAATAAATAGGTAATATGTGTAGGTACTTCGTGAACAAATAAAGGTAGTGAACTCTCGTTCGAACTTACTTGAAGTTTTGGTAGAATTATTTAATTCTTTAATGAATAACATTAAGTGCACACCCGTTATGAAAACCACATTAAACCATTAAGTCTTAGTGCAATTAATCTAAATTTTATCCAAATCTGTTGTTAAATGAATAAACAAAAACGTTCGTTATTACTTCCAAAGACTACGCGCATATTAAATCTAATTACCTAAGTTATTTTAACTACCTAATACATAAATACAATAAACATACGTGGATAGTCAGACGAGTATCTATAACGTACTTTAGAACAACAAACATTACAAATCAATATTTCTGTTAACAAGGACCTGAATCCCGACAATAGCATAACGTGCCCAAACGATGCCTGAACCGAAAGAGACAGACATACCTAAACATTGAAACCTACATGATGTGTTTTGCGAAGGAGAATTTGCAACGTCATCGCCGCCATTGCAGTATCGGCCAACCGCGTTCCGCCCTAACTAATCCCCTTGCGAAACTTTATTTACTCATTTTGCTAACCAGTCAAGTTAAGCTGTGGCTTATTTTTTAAACCCTTTTATGCATATTTAAGCGGCATGAGTGGTCGCGGTCAGCGGGCGGGTCCGCTGTCTACGAATTCTTCTTACGGTACGTTCGTCTTGCGTTTTTATCGTCGAGACCATCTCCGCTTGTTCCATGTATGAGCAGGTATTGCCTACCTACCGTGTACAACATCAGGAATGCTACGTTATTATGTAGCGTCTTAAACATTTCAGTGGCTTTTATGTTTGTGATTAAATTTCTTTTTGTATAACAATTCGTTTACATTTTTCCAAATTTGCTTTATTCAAAGATGTATTTTAAATATAACGTATTTTAAATATAACGTATGATTAGGTCAGATGATTAGTCATAAAATTAATTTTTAATTTATGATAATAACATTGATATGTAATACTTTGTAATTAAAAAATATACATATAATAAAAAGAAAAATACTAAGTTAAGTTCGTTTCTTCTCGTGGAGATATAAATTGATTACGTACCCAGTTGTATGGACGTGAGAAACAACCGTAGAGTGGTACAAAAAGTACATGTGACATTGAGACCAGCTAGCACACGCTGCTGCTAGAAAAAGTCTATGAATAAGATTTTTTATCAGAAGTCTCAAGACTATTCCTTTTATCTATGGTTGTTTATACCGGATATTTAAAGAGAATTGGATTTGAACTTGGAATAAAGTTGTAAATTTAAAATCAATATTACTTACATATTAATTATAAAATAACGATAATTTGGAAGATGGCTTCTTTGTTATTCTACTTTTTATTTTATTGATTCATCTGTTTGTCATTTATATTTCGCTAAGCACATGTCTGTTGTACTTGAAATGAAATATTCTTATTAACTTGGAGTTTATTTTATTGTATTATGGTTGTATGTAAGATGTGAAATTTATAAGTTCCATACAAAAAAAAAGATAAAAAAGTCGTACTGGTCATTAAAGCTTTTTGTTGATCACGACACATGAAATTAAAATAAACCATTTTGAATTGCATACCGCAATTTGTTACGGATTTCGCAATGGTAAGAATAAAATTAGCAACGATTAAAATCATAATACTAAAGTGCGCGGTATAACAAAATGCCTCAGCGAACGAGTAGTGAACTCAAGCCACCACCGAGCGTACCTTCACCATAATATTATTTGAGTCATAATTTACCGTCGAGCGACCGAACTTCTTGATTTATTTATGAACGAACGCTCACTCGCCGCTAATCTTTACTGGAATTTAATTTGTTATTTATTTACTAATCGCTCGTCGTACTTAAAAAACTGTTAGGTTAAATTTCATTTGAATTAAGAACCATTCTTTCTGCTGTTGCGTGGGTTTGGCTCATTCCATAATGTTGGCTTCTATATTTAAAAATCGAATCAAAAGTTGATAGACGTATTTCTCAATACTATCGTTTGATTAAATTGTCTAGAATGTTCTATTGAACTCTGATTATAGTTGCCTGATAATATTAGCTTATCTAACGCGCAAAATCTACCCACGCTATTATAAACTCTGTTCCATAGCAATAAATATTAGATTAGGATATAATAATTTGTTTACGGTGACACTTGGCGTGTAGCCGACTTAACCACGCCTTAAGGCTCTTGACGCAACGTTACTAGTTATACCTACTACAAAATTAGTTCTATTTTTGTCTCTGAACTTGTACATTCCTTTGCACAAAATTATGTGTACGTACTATTTAGAAACAATCCGTAATGAAATAAATTAAAGTTAAAAACAAGGTAATAAAATCTAACTGAAAAAATATTTTTAAATGTTTGTTGTATCCAAAAGGCGAATTACTTATATTAAGTCAAGCACTAATACACGAACATAATATACCTACTAACTGTGAAACTACCTAAATATTAATCAGAAACGTAATCTGTCTTCAATTACAATATGCACAAGCTTTTCATAATTACTTTTTAATTATCTTTATTTAATAATAATTATAATTTAATACTCAATATCATAGTGGAACATTACGATTTTCAGTAATGTTACTTATTGAACTATTTTCTTAATTAGTAAAGACTCCTGAAATATTGATTTATTTGTAAATAGTATTTCATTAAGATTAAGATCAGAAAAAATAACCTTTTTATTCTCTACATTTACTAAATTTTTGTTCTCTATCAACCTTGCCTATCATTCAATGTTTATCATAATATAATATTACTTTTCAAATGAAAACTGTATCATCACCATACCATCTAAATAGAAATGTAACCGTCTTCATTCAAATGAGTTTCAGTCGGTGCGCAATAGCTGAACTTTTACGCACTTCAATTAATACCACTCATCATGTCATACGAACACAATAGAACTATTAATCAGGATGGCCAATGAGATATGAGTGATGTCAAGTAACAAGTAGATCCAATACTGCTATTTCGTTGTAAACATATTTTGCACTGTTGTCCCTTTTAAGTATGACGTTATACTTCTTAACTGTCTGCTGTGAATGTAACTGAACACATTAGTACCCATGTGAATTGTATTTTCTCGGTAGTCTTCGATTATGCCATTTTATTGCAATACATTGTAAATTTAATTTAAAAATAAATATTTTTAGGAATACTAAATATGCAGTGTGTGATGCATTGTAATATAAAACTTTTTTTTAATCAATTTTTTTTCGACCATACTCTTTGTTATTACATTACATTGTACATTTGTTTTGTTAGAAAATATATATCCTTAAAAATACAAAACCGGCAATAGATAAAAAAAAATATTAAAAGTTTCCATATATTTCAGTTGATGTACTAAAAGAATGGATCCCGCTTGCAAAGAACTGGTTATATAGTTTAATTTTACTTATAAATACTTAAAAGCTTTGTCTAATTTGCTAATTCATTAGATATAATGTGGGCTCTATGGGCGCTTCTTAACACACATATAAATTTACCAATAAAATGTTGTAAACTTCGGCATTATAATTTGCTTCTATCAAACATTGCGTATATTGATATCTGTTATAACCTACTTAAGTAAAATTTCTTAGGTAAAATTGAAATCCCAATAGCCGTTAATCATAGCTCAACTAGGAAATATCTCACAACCGTTGCGACTGGCTCTGGAGCTGCGGTTTGAGATTGTTAAGATATGCACAGTAGGTGCATTATATTATTATATGTGCGTTTAATATTCGTTAACGGTGTTTGTATGTTATCGTTTAATCTGCCGGTACTTTAGATTTCATCTTAGTTATGTGGAATATCTATTAGAAATTGTGGAAACCCTTATATTTGTGATGTAAATGCTATTCATACGTACATAAACATATATCTATTAAGCGCGAATAAGAATTTTTAGTATCGTGCAATAACTTGCTTTATAAAAGTTAAAATTGCCAATAGGTTCATTTTATTAAATCTTGGTAGCATAGTTAACAAATTAGCACTTCTAGACATAGGCCTTCCCTAATCGGCGCTACTGCTTCTGGTATATATTGTATATTAAGTACGGTTAGTCATTTATTAGACACCTTATATATTGTTTTTTTTTTTTAACTTTTCTTGAAACAAATGAATAGTATTCAATTCGATATGTAATCCCGTTTTAATATCGTTGTACTGAAACGCATTGGCCGCTCCTCGGCTGTTGCAAACGTCCAAAGGCCACGCTGACCACTTATCATAAAGTAGCCTGTCTGGTTGTTTACTACACTCAATATTTATAAAATAATAATAATATAAAAAATAATATTTATAAACGTTACACAATTTCAAATATACATGTATATGTATATTATTATTAACATGATAAATTCATTATCACATCATTATATCTCCACGCCAGGTCCTTTACGGGGCGGCAAGGAGCACCAAGTGTCAGAAAGACTTGACGGTATCCCATTCACACGTTCATCACACTTCATACACGTAAAACATTGAATAAAAGATGAGTGTATAGTAATACTTAGTTTAAAAATAATAACAGGGCATTGAGTATAAGAAGTTGTCAAGCCGCACGAACGCTAGTTTCTAAGTTATTGCCCGCAGACATGTGAGGGTAGGGAGTTCTGTTCTTGTACACGTCATTTGCATACTTTCATGTCTTTCCTCCGCGATTATATTTCCATTGTGTTGTTCAGAACTAATATTACGGCAAAATTATACTTTGTTACTAGTTTTAATTGGTTATAACCGGTTTCGTGAAAACAAAATGGTTGGATAAATGGTTACAATAGAATTGATGTAATTGTTGTAATCGCGGCAGTGAACAGTGGTAAACTAGTGCTTTAGAATTCAGCCTGTTGCTCCAACGGTCCACGGATCAAATTCTGGCGCTCGGCTTTTTTTACAAAAGATATGCGTTTTTCAATATGACTTGTTGTAACGGTAAACGAAAACATCGTGAGGAATACTGTCCGCCATTTAAATTTGTAAAAAGTGCCAAACCATACATAGTCACGGTAACAGACTATGGCCTTTTTATTCTGGGAGCAGATCTGTGCCCCGCAGTAGAAAGATGAAAATATTGATGATGATAAAGAATTAATGTAATCATTTCTCCCGATATCATCGGATTCCTTATGACTTATAAATTCATAATTTATTTTACGAATATGCGTTTTTCAAATATTAAACAGTAACTTGGCAGTTGTAGAATTTACGTCTATTTTTTTCCTTTGAATGGTACACGCAGACGTACTGACGTCACAAGGTTATGAAAGCCTTGTAATATTTTTATTAATATCGCACGTAAATCATTAAGAGTTATTTGAGTCATTTGAGTTATTTTACTAATTTTTTACTTTTTTATAGTCATATGCCACGTGTAAGTCAAAAACTGTTTGTCTACAGTAATACTAATTTTAGATGTTAGCAAAGAAAGATCAATGATTACCTACATATCGAATTTAACACTTGAATTAAAAGCTTCAAACAAATCTGGGGCTATCTCTTGTTAATTTTGGATACGGATGGACGATATCGTTTTAAATTAACTTCAACGGTCATCCAATATCTCCTTAAGAATATAGCTCTCACATTGATTTAGATAAAAGTTTTGGTCTTAAAGGATACCAATAATCACAGCCATTACAACTAAAATCTATTTGCTTCATTTGCTATTTGAGTTATAATAGCTAATTGCTGGAATCTCTCCTCAAACACAGCTTGTATTTGGGGTCTTGCATCCGTGTATCCTAACGGTTAATGATATATTTTGAATGAGTTTTAAATTTAGAACTAAGTATATACATATGTGTGAGAAAGTGTAGTTGTGTGTGTGTAATTCTTTACAGTTGTCCTCTTAATAAAGCGCTTTACGAAATTTTATTACCGTTTTACGGTTCCGAAATTCTATAGTTTATTTTTAATTATTATGTATTTAAAATACTGTACTCCCATCCGAAGATAACGATTGAAATATAAAAGAGATTTTGTCGGAAAGAAAACTTTTTTATATTTATGTGTACTGAGCATATTATACTTAAACTAATTTCTCTTATTTTATCTGATAATACTGGGTTATAATCAGACACGCGTGACCATACGTAGATATAAAAACAAATACACACACAGATTAAACACCAGACTCTACATTTATCGTAGAGTCAATACGAAAGAAGAACTGAACACGCAAGCATTAAATGTTAAGAAAGGGTTAAAATATGAGAGGTGTTTTTTATTGGGCGACAAAAACAGGTGTTAAAGATAAATGGAATTTTGAAAATTGCAATAAACTGCATGAGCACTGAGTGTGACTGCTTCGTTAGCGATTGTTGTTTTGTATTTTATTTCGTTCTCATTTCACACTTATTTGAACATTTAGGTATGTTCTTATCCAGTCCTATATAATCCGTAATCGTTTTTTACCTCAGTCGTTTCATTTTATTGATCGTTTTTGTAACTTTTATATTTCATTACTGTGACAGATCTGTAGTTGGATGCTGACTTTCAATTTATAGCAATGCTTAAATTTACATCCACAATTTAACGAGCTAAGGTTTTCATGTCGGTAATTAAAATTTTTATTATATTTAATTAATTGAATTTATTAAGTTTCTACTAAAGATGTTCACTTAACTGTATTCAAGGTAGCCGAAGACGCTACTATATTATATTCAATTCATCAAACTACGAATTTTAAAGGAAACGAAAAATAAAGATACTTTTAATAAACCCGCCTAGTTAACTTCAAAATGTGTAGGTACATACATAACCCACGTTGTAAATGACAAAATTTAGATCAGCGAAGCGTATTTGGGAACTAGGTAGAAATTAAATACAACAGACAAATATTTAATTATCAGGTATGAAGTCATAAAAACTTAATTGCATGTGCCCAGAATTTTATAACCCTCTATTTGTAACTCAACGGATCCAAGCATATGAATGCCGTAAGTTTTGGAAAAATGTATAATATTGTATTTAATTAAAAGTAATAAAGCGTTTTATTATTATAATGTTACTCCGAATTGTTCAGTCATACGTTTAACAGTACACAGATTCACTAGTGCACAAACATACAGAAAGACAGAATATTTCAACGCTTCGTTCGCAATACATAAATATCGGATTGGTATCAGTCATGCCAAATGTTGCATCACGAAATTTAATATAGTATACAAACAAAAGAAGAATTGCGGCAAGGTCACACAGATATAGCGGAGAACAACTGAAAACAATACAAGTGGACGATTCCCGGAACCGTGGCCCTAACATCTGCGCCTGTCTTTATCTCAGGACATCTACGACGTGTGACAGCGGGCCATGTTGTTCCACGACTCTCTTATTTAGGTCGCATATATTTATATTTTTTTTAATCTCCTACTTGACACTAAAAATACGATAGAGTTATAATCCACACGTTTACATGTCAGAGTTGAAAGAATCACAGCAATGCAGAACAATACCTTTCATTGACCACGTGATACGAACACATTTTAATTCCACATACTGTTATAATGCGAACAAAAAACTAAACGTGTAGGTTCTACAAAGTATTCAATTTAAAACGCATTAACACCGCCGTAACCTAATTCGTAGTGAACACCAGAAGGTCAGGATCTATCAAATCACACGTCACGGTGATGACGCGCTTTCCCCATCATTAAGAAGTGAGGAGAAAAAGACTTCGAATACTAAGTTTGTAAGCGCCCGCCAACAAAGCCATTATGCCTTATTATGGACGTCATCCATCAGCGAGCCATATCGATCCTATATTAATGCGTGCTAATGCTTTATAAACAGATATATAATTTATTTTGTCTCCACCTAGCCATCCGATTGATAAATAGTATTGTTTTAGATCAAAATGTTGGTTTTTACCGAAGGCGTGGTCACGCTCGCTATTGTAATAAGGAAGCCGATCTGCTTATGATTTCACGGCGCGTGTAAAAAAGTGTGAATCGTTCTTTTTATCATTCATTTATTATTCCCGCAATCAATAAGCCATAATGTAAACGGTACGGTTATTGAAATTGAAATTATCGTATCGTGATACAGTTAAACTGGAAGATTGTAAGAAAAATTCAACTTACTCTGTCCTAAGTGCACTCGCTTCATCCATGGATATATTTGCGGAGGATTCGCCTGCGTGGCGGCTTTGGAGTTCTTCGTGTTTCCGGAACTGGAGTTGTTCGCGTCGTTGCTCTCGTTGCTGGACGTGCTGGACGCAGGGCTCGAAATGTTCTGGTTTACGTTGGCCTTATGCTCCACGGGGGACGCGATTGGCGTAGTCAAGCCTAACTTAGTGCTCGAAGATCCCGTATTCTGTCCAACGCTGCCAAAGCCAGGCGAAGTTCTACCCGGTCCAGAAGATGTAGAAAGATCTTGGGGAGAAGCAACCCCTGTTGTGGATGTAGAGTCCGCGAATTTGCAGCTGGCACTGGCAGCCTGGTTCGGTGGTGTAGACATCAAGTTCGGCGACAGAGCGCCTGGACTCGGGTTTGAGTGTTGATGCATGTGGCTGGCGGTACTGCCCAGCCGCTGTGGGTGCAGTTGTGTATAATCGATCATTGTCTGCGGCTGCATGTGCCCTGCGGCAGGTGTGGCGTATGGATGTTGGGGATAGTGGTGTCCGACCTGCGGGGGCGAATAGCATGTATTGGGATACGCGCTAGCTGCTGCGTTTGGATTGTAGTAGTCCGCTCCAGGAGTTGGTAATCCTGGATGGCCCGATTGTTCAACCGGCGTCCCGGTGCGCCCGGGAGCCTGATTCCCGTAGCAAGTGGCCAGGGAGTTGACGAATTGGTAGGAACTCATTCCCGCGTTGTAATTTAAGTCGTTCATCGGTAACAGTGTTTTTTCTCGTTTCTTGTGAAGTTTATTCGAAGGTTGTCATCGTTCAGTCCAGCACTGAATAGTTCAGTTGGACATGTTAAGTGCTGCAGATGTTGGCGGTCCGATTCAATTGTCCTCAGAGAGTGGAGCTTGATTGATGGACCTGCGATAAAATGAGACACATTAGCTGGTCAAGGGAAGCCTTGTTACACTTGAATGATGAATGACACGTCGGTAGCTCACGAATGAAATAAAGATAAATGAAATAAAAATTATATACGTATTGCAAATTTTCTACTTTTTGGGTAACGATTTAAGTATTCATAATATTACTTTCTATGCTCAACTTGATTGTAGCTGTTATTTTTATACAACAGTAATATTTTACTTTCTCATTTGGTTAAAAACTGTTATTAAATCATTAAATGCAAGATACGAGGAGCAGTTTTCGTGACCGAAGGCTGTAAAATTTGTTGTGAAAAAAAATTTAATGTGAACATTTCCATGCCACTTAACTCATTCATAGATAATAATCTTTAAATATATATTTAATAACCTTATAGAGACTTAGTTTATAGAGTAGTAATAATTTATTAAATATAATATTGTCTTTTCTTTTGAGTAACATTGACATATTCCTTCAATATAAGTAATAATATATTTTCATCAAACTTACCTACATTTAACCAATTATTCCTAGAAATATAAAATTATTCGTAAAGTAGGTATAGATATATGAATAATAATTTGCCATACTTGCTTATACAGTAATAATATTGCACTCAAGGAAATTATTATTTTATTGTAACACCCGGTCCTTTACGGGGTAGACAGAGATACGAATATTAGACAAATTTTACGTGATTTTTTTTTAATTTCGTAACACACCGTCGAAATACCGGGAGGTCTATTAACAAACAATAAATTATTATTGAGAGTTGTAAGCTACATATGTCACTGTGAAGTGCTGAAAAAAATCTCAGCTCCGCCACGTGGTTGGGCTATAAAAGTGTCCGCAGAGGTTTATGGGTGTAGCGGTAGGCCGAATGTGACTGGCCCCGATTTATGAACTTAGCCGGTGCATACATCTTTATGAGCAAATTAGCAGTCATTGTGTATTCGATTTACGCGACGTGAATGACAAATGTGTGAATTTAACAAAATGACGGCAATTTGTGCTTGCGACGTTTCAGTCGGTCCTTTGGTTTCCATATCGTGGTTTATTTATGTACTGCAAGTACATTTTGATGTAATAATTCTTTTTCTCCCTACTTAAATGTTTTTGTTCAATTTTTCAAATTGAACTAATTATCTATATAGGTAATACAATATAATAAGCATCAAAAGATGACACTGAGTTTTATCTTACTATATATGTATATATTAATATTTTTATTACTTTATAATACATTTTAATATCATCGTCCTTTTTTGTGAATAGTATTATTTTGTAAAAGTTAATGTATCGTTGAATAATAATTAATATAATTGAGAAATAATAATTTACTCAAATGTTTCGTCCTTGTTAAAAGCTATGAAATTCACAATTAACCTATTGCCTTATAATTTTAATTCCTTTAGTTATCAGTGAGAATTTATTAAAAGGAATAAGTCTATGATTGTTTCCCACTGTTAATCCTCTATTCTCTCGCATGACATCCAGACAACATGTGTTCGGTTTATTTCAGTTTAGAATTTTTGTCACTCCGTCCGGTCCGCGGTAAATGAGCCGGCGATTTCATTTCATTTGTTTTTCTTTTATTTTTTTATTATCAGAGACGGGTATTTCCAACGTATACAACATTCGATGCAGCCAGAATAGCTCCCTTAATTGTTTTCTTGTTGTTTAAATTATGTGATATTAATTTGATTTAAAAATGCTCACTAGTTTGGCAACATACAGGAACACATCACTGTTTCTGCCGTACAGAAATTTTACGTTAAATATATGTTTATTATATCTCATTAGTTGTTCTATAAGAGAATGAAGTAATAATTAGTAGTAAAAAACGTATTAGTATAATAACAATATAATTAAATTTATTTAATGTGTATGTAATAAATATTTTTTATAAGAAAGATTTTTTTGGTTCTTTATTTGTATAAATTCCTATATTAACATTTTATACAAAATGCTAGCAAAAATAGCTATAATAATTTCAGAAAGTAAAAAATATAGCGAGCTGCATTTAATATTACGAACTCTATCATACAAATGTAGATCTACTCACAATCCAATTCTTGCGCAGGAGGCTGTTCATGTTTATTTTAAACGCCATTAAATATAAACTCAAACGATATAATAAACCATTACACTTCTTCGAGTGGACAGTTGAAATCCTCAACGGCCCAAGAGATTTACTGCGCTACGCTTTGATTTTATGACATCCCGCCTTTGTACAGTCATATCAATTGACGATAATTTCAAATAATAGCAATTATATTAGAACCAACGTCTTATATTAATTGTAATACGGTTAAATAAGAAAATATACTCACTTCAGATATTTTCGAGAAACAACAGGGCGCCAAAAAAATCACAATATTAACCAAAAAAAATCACAAACAATCCACAAGTTTATTTTATATGGAACACAGCACAGAAATCTTACAATAAAAAACGTAACAGTCGCCGCAAAACTTCGATACAAGTGTGCGGAACGTAGAGGAACTTAAAGATACGGGCTCGTCCGAAAGTTCGTGAGGCGCGTTCGCGGCGGAAAACGTTTCGTGTTTTCCCGGCGTTCGAGCGTCGAGTGCAGCCGCGTCTGACGGCGAGGTGAGCGCTCGGCGCCCGGGGCGGGGCGAGCGGGGCGGGGCGCACCTGAGCCGCCACGTGTGCGCGCCCGCGCCCGCGCCCGCGCCCGCTGCCGCTCTACCCGTGGACTCATTAGCGTTACGTATCCGATTTCAGTGGACCGATTTACTGATGTATGTATGATAGTGGTTTTAGTTGTTTTTGTCCGGATGGATGATATTTATGTTGGTTTCGATGTGTTAATTTATTAATTTTCTTATCATCTTTGGACTTTTTCTATATATTAAAAGTATAAAGTTACGCTTCTTTTTTTTTAGCTAACGTTATTTTAATAAAGCTATAACTAAACTTATATAAATAAAGCTATGAATAAATTTTCATCTGTTTCGTGGTACAACATTGGTTATAAAAATTTATTGATATTAAAAAATTTATGTTTGATATTATTTCTTTTCATATTCTTTTATTAATCGTTTTCACATTACAGATATATGGTTTTATTTACCCATATACCTAACACTAGCCAAAAAATGATTTTCCCAGATGTAGCCAGATTTTCTTAACTATTTCTTGGCATGAAAATACGATGTTCTCTTTTTCATAACATTTTACCTTATATCCTGTATGAGTTGAAAGATTTTTATATTAAATAAATACAAATTGTTCTCCAAAAAATTTATTTTATGTACGTACATATTTGTATTGTTTTTTCGATCTGGTAATGATTCAATCCTGACAGATTATTACGTCCGCTTACCTTACTGGATATAGGCAGTATACATTCACATACTACTACATTTAACAGTGGACTGAGATGAGCTGATCAAGATGATGATGATGATACATATTTTTTTTAAACCAACACAACTGAAGCGCATCAGGACCTGAAATATCTGTCAGTTTCCGCACATTTACACAGCGATGTATTCGTATTTATATTTTGGAAATTTTGTACATGTATTATAATAACAAACATATTATATCATACAAGACCATAGTCATCTTATTCAAAATTTTCATTTTAATAAACCAATAAGCGTTAAGAACAAAAAGTGCAAAACGTTGTGGAATTTTATTGTATTATTGTACATCATACGTCATGTATTGTTTATTTATTTACAGAGTAGACAAATATTGTAAAAAGATACGGCAAAAAGGCACAAATTATTTCTTTAGGGTATTTCATCCTACAGGCTGTACTCTTAGACAGAAAAAACTAATAGAAGTTCTTGATGTGATCAAAACAAATTATTTATAACATTGACTCTGAAAATTAACCTCTACAATAAATTTAATAGAACTGTGAAAGTGACGCGAAAGCCTTTAACAGCTTTATACACAATTTAAAAAGATAACAGTTAAACACACAACATTTATGCAAAATTTCAGCAAAGGAAAACGATTGCTATGTATATTGAAAATTACTATTAAATTACTATTATTGCACCGTCACCCCTACGGAGTAGGCAGAGAGCACGAGTGCCAAGTACATCTATCCTTACACACATGACGTGCCTCTCACACATTATAAATGGTTATTGAGTGGTTTATAAAAAGCGTATCAGTTTAGTTTAACAAACATCACGTCGGTGCAAAGATAAAAATTGTAAGCGGACGTCTCGGTTGCATTAAAATAATTCCTCATACACAGTACTTAGTACGAGTCGCGGGTGGCGGACGCGCGGCGTACATCACCCGGGTGACGCGACGGGTGAGGGATTACGTTTACGCTATGCTATACTTAACAAATAACACCCGACTAAATTACAATATACATATTGTAAATGTGCAGATTGTTTCCTAAAAGGAAGGTAAATAAAAACATTATTAAAATATTTTAACTACACTTTAATCAAATACAGATTCATAATTATCACAAATATTGAAAGGAATGATGTTAAGATACTGTGTCAATTGAACCTTGGCACGTAGATTATGCATTTCTCTATTATGTATACGAAAAACCAGCAAAGACATCGCTTGATGTATCTTCCGACTTCCTCTTGTACCTATCAATGCCGAATCGCTCTTTATTACACTACACTTAAAATCTTGATACGAAACTAGGGACTACGAAATCTGATAGGATTCTTGTATCTACCTGATGCAATAAATTATGTCTTGATAACTAATGGAATATTTTGAGTATTTTCCTTTTTCTCGGGATTGGCTTTTGAAGACAACATTGCTCATATTATTGTTCTGATTTGAGGGCTAGCTGCGATTTTGAGAAGATGTACTGAAATGTGAAGTATCCTTATTTTATGTTAATCAGCAAAACTTCTGACTGAGCTCCGAACGACATTTAGTTCGATCTGTGACAAATGGATAACTTTAGGCAACACACAGACACGTTCGCTAAACTCGGAGGCGTATATTAAACACGTCTTTCTTTATGACAAAGAAATATAACAAATATCTTGAGACATTTCCATACAAGCATGGCGAAATGCCCTGACCACCTATGGGTAGCAGCGTAGGCGGTGTGAGAAACCGTGCTGTGCGGTCTCAACCCGCATGCTCAGCGTGGGGATTACGGGCAAAAACCCTTTGGGGATGCCTATGTCCAGCAGTGGACACGATGATGATGATGTTCTTCTTCTTAGCGTGGCGATGACAAACACATTTTAAGTCCCTAAATGGTTTTAGCCCAGAATTTTGCCACGCTGACTGCCTCATCACTGGCAG
>DWME01001207.1:0-26259 GCA_018244795.1 Parelbella ahira ahira
GTCAGCGTGGCAAAATTCTGGGCTAAAACCAATTAGGGACTTAAAATGTGTTTGTCATCGACACGCTAAGAAGAAGATAGTTTTAAAAAGTTAAGTTAATCTTGTATTACAAAATACCAGTTTTCATAAAATTGTTTAAATTGTCTTTTAGAAAGGCGACTCAATATTGACTAGACATTTATATCTCTAATATATTTATCGGTACAGAAATAAAGAGAACTAAATCGAACTTCATCTGTAGTATGATGTTTTATTATTTTATTGCTTTGAAAAAGCTAGTGAGCCGGTGGTCACTTAATTTTTAGTAATTTAGACCCTCATTAGACCCTAATATTCAACTTGCCGTTTATCACAGATGTCTCAATGCACTTTAAAGCCAAATTGTAGGTAAGTCTTATAATTATCTTTATAATTATATGGTCTTCGTCTATGTATTTATGTCTATATTTATCGCTTGACTTGCCCCTACTTATTGTTTATTTTATATTTATAATGGCTTGACAAAATATATTTTTTTACGTGTAAGACATTTAAATTTTTGATATAAATGTGCCTAAAACGAAGCAACTCAATAGGTCACCATTATACATTATTGCTTAAATTGCGATTCCTCGTTACATTATAAATTGCATAGAATGGTGTGTCCGCCAAATAATTCGACATTTCTTGAAAATGTGTGATTATCTAGGTACCGGCTTAAGTGACGCAGGTCTTTTCAGGAGAGCTTGACTAGTTTCGGCCTTTATCCAGGGTCTTCTTTGTATTAATCTTCCGCCAATCGTAGCCAGGTCGCCACAGAGACTGATACTACATATATAGTATCTGTGCTTCCATTGGAAATTTTTGAATGTTCTTGAAGTAAAATTAAAACGAACAAAATAAATCATTATGCAAATGTTAATATATTGCAATTGGCAAGCGAGACTAAGACTTATACCTACATACCTATACATAATATATTGACTGTTAGCGGTACCATTGACCAAATAGCTCAGATAACAACTGACGGGGGAGTTAAGTTTCTGGCGGCGTGCGTGTATGAAGTGAGTAATAAACGTAGAAGAAGTAGATCAGATCTGTAAGGATGGTAATGTGGCCATCGGTGATTCCCGCCTACCCCGTAAGGCATCTGTTATAATAATATAACAATAATAAAACTTTAAACATCTCTCTTTAGGTTTCTCGCTTGACAATAATGCTTCACAGAGAGAGAAGTCGCTGACATTAGCCGAAGCCTGTCGCCACGCTCCGCGGACTCCGTACAAAGATACATTTGTTTAATGAGTAGACAACAAAGCTTTTAATGCGTGTCCTATTACTTATATGTCATATTATTGTTTGTAATCTGCTTTTACCCTACGTACACATCTACTACAAACTTACAAATGACCTGAACGTTGTAAATTCATACTTAATAATATTGATTACGTATGTTTATATAACTTCGTTGAATAATAATACGCACTATCCTATTTTATCTAAGAATGATATTGATAATAAACATAATAACATTAAATCGCGCTGGAATTTTTATATTCTTTAAATTCTAAATACGAAGCTGACTATAACAAGAAACAGGCTATCATGCGAATACTTGTTACATAGGTGCGTAGTAGGGATCCAATCACGATACCCCAACTTTTTGCTCGTAAGAGATTGCAATATCATTCTATACAGCTATGAGAAAATTGTAATATGTAGTGTCCGACTGAAATTCGATTTTCAGTGGAAACCGATATCGTAACCGAATATAAGGCTGCTCTTTAAATTTCTACCGTAATCGATACCTAAATGTACGCTGCTTTATAAAATTCATGCAATTTTTTTTATTTTATTTCCAAAGATGTCTTACCTAACTGCCACCCAGGGTATTTAGCCAAAACAAATTAATAATTTCAATTTAAACATATTAATAATTTCAATTTAAACGTAACATCACACTTGTAAAGGTAGGTAGGCCGGAAGAGGTAGGCGAAGCAGGGTAGCACAATGCTACGTTTCACCAGTTACGTTTACGTCTCATGGAATAGGTAGTGAGCCTATTACCATTACTCGGAGCCTGTTACTCGGAGTCTGAATCCGAGCCCGGTACTCGGATTCAAACCCAGGGGATTTGAAGGCAGGTCATTCCGATCGGCAATTGCGCTTGCAACCGCTCGACCAACGAGGGAGTCAAAACAATAACAAACTAAATACAACATGCATTCATTGGATTTGGATAGCTACATTTTTGAACTGATTTTCCCTACATTTCTGAACGCTAGTTTTAGCTGATCAAACAGCGTATTTTAATCGAAAATCAAAATTGCCGACCGAAATCAGTAGTCGAATTTTTTACTAATAGGTACTGGCATAAATTGGAACTGAGAGTTCGGTCAGACATGAGTAATTATTTGCTTTAGTTATTGTAAGACACTCACATGACAATGTCTTACAATAATTAAAGTCCACTTTAAAAGAGTACTCACTAATGTAAGGAACCCCAATGTTTTACTATAAACATTAAATATCTATATATAATCGGGTATGTTTGTTATTTTACTAACTAATACTAGAAACTATAATTGACTACTTATTTACGGTTTTGAATGTATTTGTTTTTTGTTATAATGGTATAATATAACAAATTGAATGTCTGTTTAGACCTACGAGAAAAAGGAGAAAAAACGAGGATAGCAGTCATAAAATGAAATAATGAAATATTGTCTTTGAATAATTAAATTAATCAATTATGAAACATTATCAACATCAACATTATCAACATCTTTTCATGCTATAAATATTAGGTTAATAGCATTACTGCAATAGATCTAACCAACTATACAGGGTCAAGTTGAAGGTAATATATTTATGACATGCAAAGTTATACAAAGGTTTTTATTAAAAATGCCTTCAATATATTCTGTTGTGATGCAAAATCTATGGAGTATTGGATATAAATATTGGATGGTCACAGAATGGCGCTATCGAAATAGATCGGTAAAAAGTGACACTATATTATGATAGCCTTTTTTATAGACTTTCTGTACGTATATTTACCGTACTTTTATGAATAAAAGTTAAAAACCGTAAGGTTACAAAATGGAAAATCTTAATAAATGCCATTTTGCAGTTCACACTAAAATTACTACAATTTTCCCGCTTTTACACCCTCAAGCACGTACATCCATACACAAAAAATACACACACGCGCACACGCACGCATACGCACGCACACACACGCACACAGACGCACAACATGGAGGCAAGCATGAACTTATACTCGCATTGTTATATGTTACGATTATGAGTATAGGTCTTTAATAAGCAGTCTTTTTCCGGGTAGGAATTTTTTGACGCCATAAACAAGCCATTTTCTTTTATTCACCTGTCAGAACTTGTTATTTCTCATGCTATCTTTATTGCTATTTGTTGTTTCACTGGTATGCTCTCCTTGAACAATAAATCAAATACGAACTAATATTGAGGAGGAAAATACGTACCCTTACAACACATTAGGCCGGTTATAAACAATCTTTATTACAATCCGTTTGTCCGTATTACAATTACGTTTTTTTTATTTATTTCTTTCTTATATTTGTTTATTCGTTTGTTCATATAACTAGTGGCAAATTACGAGTATGAAAGATTAGTACTACGCCGGCAGACAATACTGAAAACACTATTTCCTCGACAGCATTAAGGTAGCAAGTGAGCGAAAGTTATTAAGAAAATGTTAATGAATCTCATTTGATATTATTCTAAATTAAACAATATTTTAAAACTGAACAGAAAAGTGATTAGAATCTTTTTATATAAACACACTTTGTTACTTAATTCTTCAGCATTTATTCAGAGAATTTTCAAAAAAACAGTTTCTAAAATAACCGAATTTCTTAAAGAGGTATTTAGTTATAAGAAACAGACAAAAAATAAATCATAAGCTCGGCAGTTACGTAAGAATCTAAAACAGAACCTGCGGCTTGAAATATTAATTATTCCTTTGTTTCGCAAATCATCACTCAAGTTTCAATTTCAATCACATTATGAAACTCCTAAGAAGAATCTTAAAGGCATTTACATAATTTAACAAGACGCACAATGAAAATTACTGGGGAGGCGATACCATTTAAAATATACAAAGATTAACAAAGTGAAATTAATAAATGTCACCACTTGCGTATACATTAATGCTCTCATTATTGTACTATTACTATTTATATATATTTCTGTAAATTTACATTTACAACGACTGCTTGTTGGTCGAGTCGGCACGCGCGACTACTGATCGAGAGATTCTAGGTTTGAACCCCGGGTCAAGTATCGTTGGGTTTTCTTAAATAAAAATTCTTAGCAGTAACTCGAAGTCTGAATTTGTGCCCAGTGCATGGCAAGAAGCTCGCCTTCTATTCCATGATGGGACGTATGCATAACTCAAATGGTCAAACGTGGGAGTTTTCTATACTTCTCTGCGAGCCTTTTTAAGGATTATAGGCGTAATGTTACGTGCATGTACGTACTCGTATTTGCCAACACGCACTTGGTCTGCGTGGCATGACCTTAACCCGTCTTATTCTCAGAAGCGACAAGTAGTACAATATTAAAGGTTTATTTCGAAAACAGTGCAATAAAAGCAACACAAAAAATATATACAATTAAAATCTTAATGGATACGAGCACCGAAGGAGTCCTAGACTCAGCTACCTTGACAAAATAGATCAGACATTGTTTAATTAGGGAGACAGAAGTCTCCAAAACCGCCACGCGTATATGAAGAGAGTGGTGAATGTAGAAGCGGCACGTCAGGTTTGTAAGGGTGAACTTATTTAGCACTTGATGCTCTCTGCCCACCCCGTAAAAAATCTGCCTTGATATAACAATAAATTTTTATCAATAAATAATAATAGAGAAACAAATATGACAAAATGTAGCTTACCTATACCCCAGAACAGTGCAGCTAGAGCCACGAAGACGCGGCTTCCCGACGACCGGATCACCTCCATGACACCTGAAACCCGATAGTTGGTCGGGCGACTCATGTTCACGTACACCAGCACCAACACTTATCACTTGTAGACTGTATCTACACAAATAACACAACACAAACACGGCTAGTTCGCCACACACACGCACACATTTTAAAATGTATCTTTTCTTCTTTCCCTGAACCTGAACATGAAGGCCATTAAAGTTGAATACGCTTCGATATTTAAAGATAAGTCTCAAATAATTACCCTTGCAGAAAATTGTGGCTAATCACCAATATTCAATGTCGGAAACAATCTCAAGAGCACTCTGACGGAAAAAAAAAACCCGCTGAAATAACGAATACTTAATGTTCTCGACCAAAAGGTTAAGTAGGACAGGAAACAAATTATTGTCCGCAGAGCACAGTTGACAGAATATTATTATTGGCCCATTCAGATCTCATAAGTATTCCGACAAGAAAAGTTTGATATTCGCAATCCAAGTTTTTCTACGAGAGTTACCTACAAGAAGTTTTCATAAATTCCTTTCATGTTAATAAATAATGTCGTATATGTCTGCCTTTGATGCTTTGTAGCTGATTAGATAGCACTAACAAATGACTTTCTTTAAGTTTCAATGAGTGCTTGTTTAATATTACCGCCATAAACACTTGTCATCTTACTCTTCAGCCGTGTTTACATTACTTTTATATAAAGAAATCCTTAGAATTTCATGCAAAGGATAACGTTAGCGGTAAATGTAGCATTATTTATATATTGTTTATGAAATAAATTTAAGTAATCGTGTAAAAACAATGTCAAAATACTTTCATACCATAAGCCGTTTAGTTAAAATCTCACATCAACACTTATTTATGACGTGTTACTTAATGTATTTGTGTTATAGATCTCACAACCATGTGTGATGTGTAACGTACAGCACACATGTGCTTGCGAGCTCCAACAGAAACAAAGTTGTGATGTAGGACCGGGTATGTTATACTTTATGCAAAATCTTTTGGGTCGCGACAGCCGGCGGAGGGAACAAACTTGTACAAAGACGAGAGAGCGACATCTGGTGCCGATCGCATCTGACCAATCTCAGGAACATGCCCTTTGTACTCTGTTTGCATTTTATGAAGACCCGGCCTTTCTCAGCTCTTATCATATTGACACAGTCGGCGATTAATCCTTCAATTTAGTTCGTCCTCTCCGATCTCCGTGAACTCGGTAGTGAGATTTCCAAAGTAATCAATGCTAATATTTTTAATGAAAAAAAAGAACGAAATTTTCTCTCTCTCTGCTGATCTGCATATTTAATGTTCAATTTTGAGTGGATTACTAATAAATCCCCGAGTGGGGATTTGGGAGCAATCTTTGTAAGTATACCTTTTATTTTTTGTAAAAGTTTACTTTTTAAAAGCTAACTCTTTGCAATTGGCATCTCATTGGTAGTATATAGGCATTCGCAAAGCATTTCACGGTGCTGTTTAGTCGAGACAGCATCGTATGAATTGATAACGTGTCACAAATATTTTCATTAAAAAGCTCACTGACACATGACATTTATTAACAATATCAATGTGTTAAAGAATAATATAATAACAGCTTAATTAAACTATGCGCTCTATTATAAAGGTGTAATAGTTGAAAGCTTAACCCTTACGTACATATATATTATCTAATAAAGAAGCTATTGTTTCATTATTATGCATGCCATATGAATTTTATAATTCCATTAATTAATTACAATGACTGACTCGTTGGTCGACCACGGTTGCAAGCGCGACTGCCGATCAGGGGGTCCTGGGTTCAAATCCCATGTCGGGTGCTATTGGATTTTTCTAATTTAGTATTTCTAGTGGTGACCCGGAGTCTGGAATTGTGCCCGGTGTATGGCGATAGGGTCACCACCCATTCCATGGAATTTAAAACGTAACTGGTGACACGTGGGAGTGTATTACACTTCTATGCCTACCTCTTCGGGGATTAGAGGCGTGATGTTACGTTTTGTTACGTTTAATTAAAATCACTGAGGAGAAAATGTATTATTAGATGCAAATTTAAGCAGTGATTAATAATGATTTATGTGTGTCTTTGTGTGAATGAGTGCATCAAAAAATATTTTTTGAGTGAAGTATTACAATTTCAGTGTAATACCAGCTCAGATCTATCTATCTGTGTGTACAAGCCAACGTCACAGATCTCTCAGCTGCAGCTCTTAGCTAAGTGGGATGAGTCAGCTGTACGTAAGGCGTATCCGATGCGCACTTGCGTTAACTATCGCTTCCGGGACTATCCCAGTAACGTGCGAATAGATTATTATACTACTTGCAATCTGTAGTGGAGCTGCGTAGAAATATAAGCGGACTCAACTTATAAATATAACACACATATGTATGCTCAGTGAGTGTTACAGTACGGATTACACACGAATTAATATTCTAAGCTGAAACATAATGTATTATTGTAAAGTTCAATAAAGTTCGATTTCAGACCAATATCGGTTTAAGTTGGACTTAATAACTTACGTAAATGGAGGGCTTTCTAATATCTCTTTGCCAAAACACAAATATATATAATAAATACTTATCTCTAAAAGGTTCACATAATTTTGGTGGCCATTTAAAACAAAACTGAACACACGACAGCTTATCACGAAAAGATTTAAATAGTTGTTCAGTAGAACGTAACTTGATATATACATATTTTACCGTTAAAAAAATATCTTCACGCAAAGTCCCTTATCGGATATACAGAGAGCTTGAAGTTCCAGATATATGTACCTAACATTATAACTTGCCGTCCTTCTTCCTCTTGGTTCAACGTTACAGATCATTTGCCACTATGCCATTCGAAACCAACCTGATAATTAATTTAAAACTTTAAATGTAAAATAATGTAAATTAAATAAATTAAAACGAATCAGATTTATTTTTCCCATTCCTTCTTTTACTCGACCGTCTATTCCTCTGCTGGACATGGGTCTCCTATCATGGTTAATACCATAGTTTGCCATGCTGACCAAGTGCAGGTCAATATACCAGATATTTATAAATGTAAATTACAACGCATATCAATACAATAAGTGGTTAAAGTAACTGAACAATGTTAACATATATGTATGTATGTGTTATTGTAAAAATAGACTATGTTATGTTATAAGTCCTGTTTGTTTGGGAGCGGAGAAAGAATACATCTCTCGATCGAATTAAACTAGGCGTTAGCAAAACGTGGAATGGAGCAGCCATCGTGATACGGGCAGCAGCGTAGGCGATGCGAAAAACCGTGCTCTGCGATCACCAATCCGGATACCCAGCGTGAGAATTGTAGGCATATACAGCTACGAGGAGTTATACGTCCAACCGTGGACTCAAACAGGCTGGCGATGTGTATTAATGGTCTATTTTCTGATTTGTCCGAGCTCCAATCAAGACATCATTATGAGTGGGATATACTTATTTTGTAATAAAACATGCAATTCAAATTATCAATGTATTAAAAAAAACAGCGTGTAAAATGCTCTAGTTCTCAAAGCTTTTCACTCATTGATGACTTGTGGCCTGAATAAGCTTTTTGACGGCAGGCTACAGCTATACACATGTAGCTATATCAAGTGCTTCTACGTGTGATGCAAGACCTATGTATTGTTGATGTTCCCTTATAATACGTGGAATCTTCCATTAAGCTAACAGAAAACCGGGCACAGCTAACGTACGTATTATAAATTATTCACGAATGAAACAGTATATACGCGAATGGTAGATGATTGTATTCATTGCGTCGTATGAGTAAAAATGGCGGCAAATTCACTATGAACTGTGAAAGTTTCCCAAAACTCAATATGATGGTGATTTTATTGAGCGCTGACTTGATTAGCTGATATTTCTCTAGAAACATTTCTACATATAAAACACTGTTAGGTTGATATTTTGTCACATTTAGGTTATTTACTTTATTGACGGCCTCTTTGGTCGAGTAGTTGCAAGCGCGACTTCCAGTCCGGAGGAACTAGGTTCAAATTCCCGGTTTGGGTACTAGTAGATTATTCTAATTTAAAATTTCTTGTAATGACTGGAAATGGTGAACCGTGGGGGGTATTACATTTCTCTACCTACCACTTTGGGGATTACAGGCTTGATGTTACGTTTATACATAATATTTACGTTTATTTTGGGTGTTCTCTACATAGGCATAGCCCAGGATAGTCCGGTAGGAAGCTGATGTGTTAATGTAATAATAAATAATCGTAATATTTATTATTTCAGAATAAATATATAACAAATATATTCATCGCTCTGAACAGATCAAGTGTTATTATAGACTCACAAATGTCAACTTTGAATACAGGTTTAAGTTAAATGCATTTAAAAAACTCGTAAGTATATAGCTGTTCCATATTTAAACTTTGACTACAGCACAACTTGTATTTATAGAAATATTGAAACTTAGCTTGAACTACTTTTAAGAATATTGACATCTATTATTCCACAAAAGTTGAAGCAATAAAAACTTTATATACGTAGATGTTAAGTAAAAAACTGAATTTTTGGATAATGTTTTAATGGATATGGGGGAATAAAAATTGAATGGCAAACGTAGAAGATGTACCTACGGCAAGTCTATAAGAACTATGATGTTTGGTTTTGGTGCTCTCTGCCTGACTCGTAAATGAAATACAGTGACGATATGACAATAAAAGTAACAATAGGTATATAATTGTTATTCGATTGTTTTGATGGTTAAAACTCGATCATATTTTCTTACTCCCTTATATGTTATATTCAAGAAGGGAAGATTGTTTAACGTGCACATCTTACAAAAGTGCAAATTCATATGAAACTCCGGAGCGTACAGGCTAGCGTATGATCTCGTTAGAAAATATGGGACACGGTACGAGGCGCTCAGCAAAATGTGTTCCATTGCTCTTTGTGTTTCCTCCTTTTGTTCCGTGATCCAGCCGCGGGCTCAGCCAGTTTAAACATTTGTAATATTTACTCTGGCCCTGGCGGGCGCAGATCGTATAAACATAACCAATTGACCGATTACTCCGCTCCATCAAAGACAACATTCTCCAAAAGAAGTGCACACAACGAAAAGAAATAGAACCTTCGTCGTAATAAAGAGGGTCGTTAAAACCTTTTAACCCGAATTCTAAGAAACATTTAATCGCGGCAGTCCTAAGGGAAAACTGAAAATAATTGGAATTTTCATTCAGTTTTACATAAACTTTTTTCCATTTAAATTTATGTAAATTGAAAGTGTATAAGGATTGCTTCAAATTCGTGACGGATTTTATTTTAATGGCAGTTAATTAAAAATGTATTTTTCCTTTTTATTGTTACCGATAAATTTCTTTGCGTATATATATAATGGATCATATTTTACAATATTGTCATCTACTATATTACGAGTATTTCACCTTTTTCCTTACTACTGTTAATATATTAGCCGTGCCTGCGACTTTGTCGCGTGGTAGTGTTTTTTTCTTCAAAACCAGTATAACCATATTGTAATTTATGGGTTTTAATTGTGTTGCATCAAACTCTAAAACCTTTCCTAGAATTTCAGTGAAAGTCCAGTCAAAATGGGTCCAGTCATATCGCACTTTGTGGGCTTTGATTTTTTTGTTGGGAACCCTAAAAATTTATTCCAAAATTAAAAATGGCCTAAGTTCATCTTTACGACATCAGTTATCTGCCGTGGAAATACTGTCGAAATCAATTTAGCCGTTTCGGAGATTATCCGGAACAAACAGACAGGTAAGAATTTCAAAAACTATGTTTTTGTTATATGTACCGTATAAATTTTTACGTGCTCCCATTAAAAAGCTATTATTTTTAAATAACCAACAGCTATTACATTTTTTTTATATGTATCGATTTTCTTTATTTCTTTATTTATTTTTATTTATTTAATTTTGTACACTGAATACTTTGTATTGTTTTCAGTGATATTTATTTTGTTCTGTAAATATCTTCCCATTAATCATCACGGACAAGTTGAAAATTGCATCATTGCAGCACAAATACCCACAAATGAATGCCTCATGTATCGGCAGTTTTGATAAATTGTGTTTTCGGAATTTAAAAGAATGCTTTATCATTTTCATGCACGTTGTAGGAACGCTTATTAAAGTACAATAATAACCTGAACACGACTGAAACAACTGGGTGGAAATGTCGTATCACATCAACATAGAAATACACTTATCGTGTTCTGTTTTACATTAATATCTTATTAAGGTCTCCATCAGAATTGTAATATAAATTTAAATCATAATTTGAAAATGAATACTAATATATTGTCGCGTCAAGTCCATTACGAATAGTACTGTCCCTATAGGGCTAGGTAGAGATAATGTAATATTTCGTATATTGTTAAAGTTTAATAAGTAAAGAGTTTATACTATAGTAGTTAAGCTTATATTTTATTCGTGTATGTATAGTGTATAATTGTGAGACCTAGCACAAAGGCCCGGCCAACGTGTACTGATAAAAATGATGAATGAAGACCGATATTGGATAATATTTTACGAGTAACACTGAAAGGAAGGACGTTGCCAACATATTATTTATATATCATATGCAATATGCAAGAGGTATTTTATCGCTGTAGCAGTACAAAATTTATTTACCATGTCCTAACTATTTCTATAGTAAATCGCAAGTTGGAAATTTTATCGAAATGAAGATCACTTTGAAAGCTAAAAGCTAATCTGTACTGAAGCAACGTAGGGTACAAACACTTGGGCATAATATCTACAAATGGAATAGAGAAATTTAATGCCGGTTCATGATTTAAAACTCTCAAACCAAATAGTGAATAATACCTATCTATTAGATATTTTTTTTATTATTATTATACCATTACGCCTTTTCCCTAACAGGGTAGGCAGAAATCACCGAGTGATAAATAGCTCTATCTTCACAGACGTGACGTGGTATCCATATACACGTGAGCCGGTTTCGAAGATTTCTCTGGATCTCCCATCACTGAATAACTGATCTATTTAATCAATATAGGTGCGTGTTAGTCACCATCGCCACTTATATCCATCAACATTCGTATTGTACAATATCTCTAATGTCCGAACCACGCGAGCATTGGAGTTATAATTAAACAGTCATTATAGCCACCTTTATTTTACCAGAGTGCGTCGTAGAAAACAGCAATTTTTCTTCAAGCACCCGTATAGGAAGCTAAACAAACACTCACAGCAATTGATTAATTTAGGAGCCAATAAAAGGAGGCTGAAGATTAGTGAAAGGAAGCTCGCGTCAACGTAATGGGCCTGAGCGGATGTTATCCATTACAGCTTCTTGTCATTTGTACACATCTTGCGCGGAGGCGTCGCGAACCGCTTTTAAACAGTATCATATTCTGAACGTCAACATATTAAGCAAAACAGTGAAATTTACATGCAATAGTCAAATACAAAGCCGAGTAAGGTACCAAGTCTCCGAAAGCGATTGAGATATTTGCCACTCGATGCATTCTGACTGCCCTTTAAGAGACACAGCGTGATGGTATAATAATAATGTTTAAGTACAAAATATTTAATTAGACATATTTTTGGAATATCTCACGCACAAGAACTAATCTGACCTTTATTTTAGAACCTCTAAAATTCCTAATTTAGAAGTTCAAACGGTCCTGATTTGAGAATTCAAAAGATATTTTACTTGAGACATCTTATTTATCATCAATAATTATTTATTACCCACATAAAGTCTCGATAAAACATGTAAAAAAAAATTGTATGATGATCAAACGAACGCAGCAGTTTCAAAAGACCACTGCGACCAATGGACAGGTGCATCCGACCCCAAATACGATTGTTGGAAAGGAATAGGACTATAGAATCCAATCAAATTTTTGTGAATTCATCTTTTACTAATAATATAGGTACTATAAGTCACGGCGTCCTTCGGGTTACTTTAAGTTTCGGAGCATCTTTAAACATTGATAGCTGTCTCACATGATAGAACCATTTAAGCCTGTTATCCACTATCCGCACTGTAAGATCTTAATATCAACAAATTTTATTTAAGCTTCAAAAGTACTGTACAGTTACTTAAAAAAATTATAACTCCCTTTCGTATTATATATAAATTAATAAATATCTTAGGACACTTTCGCACACGACCATCTGATCTCAAAGTAAGCAGAGCTTTTGGCTAACAGGCGGCTGACTCACTATATCTTATGTATTATGTATAACCATGTATATGTATGTATAATTATATACATTTTATCCTTTTACACCAATATTATATAAATATTTTTCGCACAAAATATTCCCCGGATATAAACCTACGGCCCGGGCTCAGCAGTCACCTCCACAGTCAGACATATTTTGACTTCATTCATTTTTGCCGTCTATAGCTGCATTCATAACCAGTATTGTACTAAAACGTTCCGGTCTAATTAACAACTAATTTAGATTAATTGTCGATTTGAAGACCTCTGAAGGCCAAGTATTGTCTGCGCACAAAAGGTCGAACCGCTTTACATGTTTTAATATAGCTAAGTTATTACAAAATGCCAGTAGCTTAGCCCTAGTCTCTGTCTATAAGCGTTTTGTGTAGTATGAAAAGGCATTGGTAACGGCTGGTGTTAGTTGTAAAACGCATCGGTAACGGTTAATGTAGTATGTTAGTGCCACTCTTTTCAAAGAAAGAAAAATTAATAGTTATTCAGTAGGTACATAATTACATTAATGTATTAATCTTGCCAGTGGCAACAACGGGATTCTTCGCTACAAATTAATAAAGTACCTTTTTATATTTAAATAGGCAAAAGCAAAAGTTACATCTTTCAATTTTCAGTTTGCAGGAGAAAATATTATTTTATTTGTCGAATGAAAAGTTTCTGTATATTAAAAAAGTTTTGGAAATTGATAAGAATTCTTCATGTTGAATGGAGGACTAAGAGTTCTCAGTTATGAAATATTTAAATTATATGACTATTGTGTGATTGTAAATATAGATACAGCTGTGAACAAAATATGATTAAGTGAAAAGGATACGCACCCCGTTGTCATAAATAATGCAGTGTTAACAGAACTGATCTGGTGGTCTAATTTTAGGCTTTGTTATGCTTTGTCTTTCAGTTTATACACTCATTTTCTAATAATGTGTACATTTAACAAATCAACTGCTTGGTCGAGCGGTCGCAAGCGCGACTGCCGATTGGGAGGTCCTGGGTCCAAATCCCGGATCGAGTGCTGTTGGATTTTTCTAATTTAAAATTTCTAGTAGTGACTCGGAGTCTGGAATTGCGCCCGGTGTATGGCAATAGGTTACCACCTATTCCCTGGGACTTAAACGTAACTGGTGAAACGTGGGAGTGTACTACGCTCCTCTGCCTACCCCTCCGGGGATTAGAGGCGTAATGTAACGTTTTAACAAATCTATACTTTTAATAGATAATTTCATAGAATACATAAAAACCATTCTTTTGGCTTATTCTAAAAATAGATGTATTACGTAAATTATTATTATTAAATCATTATACCAGGTCTCTCATGGGGTAGGCAGAAAGCAGCGCGTACAAAATACTCGTATCTCTATCCTTGCAAACATGACGTGCTTGTTGAGCATTCAGTTCTGTAGTATTATATATCATTACAGTTTTCAGCCTATTCCTGTCCACTGCTGGACATAGGCCTCTCCAATAGCATGCCATTGAGCTCGATCTTCAGCTTTTAGTTTCCAATCACTATTATATGTCCATTATTATATGTAGATATTATGCAAAATATTTAACCTACTATATACGCATTTTTATTCATTGTTTTGAAGTAAAGAAGAATTGTTTTAGTTTTACAGTTATACAAAAAATAACTACTGCAAAATATTAGAAATGCACGTTTTTATATACCAATAGTCAGTAGTATGATTTAAACAACGCACCAATGAGACCATTAACGATTGCCCCGTCATGCAATATATGAAATTGATTTCGAAAATATAACGCGCATGCCAATTAAATTAGCACATGTTACAGCCACATTACCCTGACGGGTGTGTGGAGCATATCCGTTTGGAATAATAAGGGGCAAATTGATGTTTTTACGTTTTAGATTGCTCGTAATTAGATCATGCGAGACAAAGATTGATATTCATTATTGTAATTTGTAATAATGTTAGAAATTATTACATTAAATGTGCTTAAGAGATTGGAATGTTTTAATTTTGACTTTATTAATAATAGTAATGAAGTTTCTAATATAAAACATTCTTGAATAAAGCACAGCTTCGTTGGTCAGGATAAGAATATTATGTACATAATCATACCGTCACGCCTGTAATCCCCGAAGGGGTAGGCAGAAAAGTGTAGGACACTTTCATGTTTCACCCATTACGTTTAGATCGCACAATGGAATAGATTAATCTATAGCCATGCATTGGGTAGAAATCCAGACTCTAAACCACTACTAGAAGATCTCAGTTAGAAAAATCGACCAACGAAGGAATGCATGTAGGTAAATAAGTACGTTATACATATTTATAAATACTTGAATACCTCATTACATTGACTTATAAATGCATTAATTTTTAATTTCTGTTATTGCAATAACAAGGAATACTATCGAAAAGGAATGTAACGATATACAGACAATAATAATACATGTACCCCAGATCAGAGTTGCTTCGTAGCTTATTGGAGATGAGGACTAAAGTAGAGTCTCACACGCCAGCGCACTCCGCTTTCAATCATAAGCTCTCTATTGAACTGAGTGGGATTAAAGATCCAGTCCGGCGGCCGCGCCAATGCAGCTCTACATGTCTATTGTGTTCATTCTTATATTATTTGGTGTAATATTCGATTGTTATAAATAATATTAATTAATTTGTGGCGTAATTAATAATATGTCATAATGCCAGGTTCCTCATGAGGTAAGCAAATACAAGCGAATGACAAATATATCTATCCTTGTTGACCTGGCTACCACATTCATCATTATCTTCATTCACACACGTCGATTTTGAAGATAATCGGTTGGTGTAATTAGTAATATCAAAATCTTAAATCGGCCAAGCCGCCAAAATCTTCCAACGCCCACTTATACAGCGTTGTACATAACAACGTGGCCTTGCTGACCTTAACCCTGCTCGTTGTAGACCAGTGTACGACAGTGGGAAAATACAAAAGTTGACAATGACGAAAATCCTTAAACGGCTATTAATATTGATGAACGTAGAAGAAGTACGTCTTACGACCTGTAAGGATAGAGATATTTGGCACTGGTGTTCTCTGCGTACTCCGTAACAGACCTGGCGTGACGATGTGGTAATAATAACGAATACCACGCACATGCCACGCAGTAGATTGTTTCCAATACATGTATACGATCTGCTGCGTTCAAGGCTGTGTCACTAATTATATGTTGATGAGATTCTGTTGATATCTAAATTTGATTGACGATGCTTGCCGGCCTTGGAGTCCGGAATATTAAATACACGACCGTACGGAATGGTAGCTTAATGTAGCTATGTAACTGTTGCCACATTCGTATGTGTTTGCTGCTGGAGCTAGACTTGTACATATGTATTTATATAGATAAGTTATGTACATACATATATTTGCAGGTGTACTTAAAACATATATGATAAGTTAAAGTTCGTTTGCAATCTGATATTGTAAATGATCTTCAAAAAGACAATAGAAAAGAGCTAAATATTGCATTAAAAATTACAAGATGATTTACTAATAGTATATCAACCTGACAGGTACCTGGGGATTAGGCACAGAGTACAATATAAATAAGAAATTATTAGTTTCATTAAAAATAAATACTGTAACTTATTTTGGGCCTCTAAAATGATTTTTTATATTAGTGGATCAGAGAGACGACACAGTCTGAAGGATGTCTATTATACGAAATACAAAAATTTGAAGTTTACTCCAAAAATTATTCATAACTCTTACTTACTTACTTTTTGAATAATACATAGTAACAAAAAGGCTTAAAAAATATACAGTACACCGGGAATTGATTAACAATCAGAAATAAAGAGAAACGGCCATGTGTACGAAGACCTTGCGAAATAAATTAATGGCTCCGGGCTGAACCTGGCCGCTGCAGCCTGCGCAGTTCGGTTTATAATAAATGTGTGTAATAAAGCTGGCTCGGACTTTCAGCTAGGTACGCTCCGATATGAGACTTTAAATGAAATTTTATGTTCAAAAATAAATTATGCACTCGTAATCTCTCCAAAATGTGGCGGGCCTAAGTAAGTAAAAAATGTAATATAAATCTTATTTGCGAATATAGTCTATGGAAATTACATATATTATAAGTATAGTACTTGTGACATTAAACCAGTATCCAATAAAAGAAATAGAAAACTTGATAATGATTGATGTAGTCGTCGTAAAAGAAAATGTACAGTGCTAAAATGCGACAACATATTTAATTATAACATGCACTGCTTCTCCAACTATTCCACCAATCGAGGGAGATGTGTGATAAGTCTAGGCATGTGCCGACATTGCCAATTAGAAGATCTTTTGACATACCTTACTCTAGTACCTACATGTCTTAATTTTTCTCGTTTAAGTGTCCTCACAATCAAGTTGATGTTTAACCTATACGTCAACTGCGGCCCACAATTTTAAAAAGCAGTTCAAACGAAAATGCTTCATTATTTGAGATCCGATGATGTTGTTTTGCCGCTCTAAAAACCCAGACTGACATCAACACAAATGATAAGAGCATCCTTAATAATAATTGTTCTGTTATCACTGTTATGGTTGAACGGTCAAATGTAGTGAAACATCCGTTAATAATACTTAATAACATACGTATTTATCTTTAATAATATTTTATAATAATGATATTTGATAACCCAAAATTCACCAAATAAAGTTTCATAAACATTTTATAAATACAAATTTATCTGTCAGTTTACAACTAAACATTGTATTTGTAAAATATAATCAACAGTATGTTTTTATACCCGTTCAAGGCTGTTTCCATTGAGAATAAATCTGGAATGAAGGTATGAAAATGAATTGAAATACTCAGACAACATTATTGTCCAAATAATACCTTCACCCGCTGGCTAACACAATGAATGAGGCTACGTTAATGGTCTAAATGATACACTGTAATTTATTAAAAGCGATCTGAAAGAGAATTATAGATCATCAATAACACCGTCATTTTAAATTGAGACGTTACATGGAATCGATTTTTATATAGCCCGATCAATCGGATTAAGAATATGTAAGGATTTAATTATTTTTTTTATTTAATTATTTTTAGAAGACAGAATTTCCTGTGTCTAATTAATATGTATGTATATAGCATGTCCAGGCTGTATCATAAAAAGGAAGAAAAATGTATTAATAATTTAATCCAAAAATTAATTTGAATTATCTTTTAATGAATCCAGATGTCAAGGAAGAGCTGACAAAGATGTATTTTCACCGAATAGGTAAGACACAGTTTGACAAGTCGCCGAAAGTGTGCGAGTACGAAAAGAATGGTGAAAGTAGAGCAAACACGTCAGCCTTGAAAGGATTGAGAAATAAATTTGATACTAGATACTGCCTGCCTACCATATAAGGAAATTGGCTTGATGATATAGTAATATAATGTATATTTTGACTCTCAGATAACGGGATGGAGTCGAGGAGAAAAGCCACCCGCAATTTCCGCTATTTGTAATCCGTAATCAACGCTTGGAATAGACAGAAAGTGCTCGTAAATTAATGTATTAAGTGGGCTTTATCGTGTATCATCATTAACAACGTTTTCCCGGACGTAGTGGTAATACCAGGAACAAACAGTCGCTAAACATTGAGGCGAATATCTTCGAACTGCATTAAAGTTACATTCCGCAAGCAATATTGTAATAAGATTAACAATTTTCGTCGCAACCTCGCTGCAATCGAGAGCCCACGAAGACTACCTAGGAGATCCTAAACTGGTCAGGCTATCCCGAAAAATAAACGTTAGCCAAGTTAGAACTAAGCCGGTACGAATTTAATCAATAATAATGGATTAATTATTTAATAAAAATCTTTCTGTATGAAAAGAGTGATAAATGTAGGAGAATTACGATAGGATTGTTAGGAGACATACATACAATATATATTTGGCAATCGGTGTCCCCTGTCTACCTCGTAAGAGACCTGACGTGAAATTATATCAATAATTAACAGCCGAAGCATTTTTCTTTTATTAACTTTATACTCGTAACTAGTAAATTTGAATCCGTTCCAACATTACAATATGGATCAAGAACAACGTAATGCAATTTAGACTTATAATTTGTTCCTTAGAAAACGGAGTGATTCGAGAACGAAGACCAGTCCCCTACTCGTATTTATTGTCAATTGTTAAGTCACAATAGACAGTTAATACTGTTCAAATTAAATTTGTAAGTCGGCACTCGTTAAGATAAAATTTATCTTGATACCTTCGCTTGACACAGTTCTTACCCTATACATCAACATATCTATATCTAATATTTCTTTGGCATAATATATGCTGTATGTATTAGAATCTTCTATATCTCTTACATTTCTCTCTGCTGTAGATACTAGTAATATCTACAGTACTTAACTCCCTTACTTTTGTGTTATCTTTGATATGGGATTCTTCAAGAGAAGCGTGAAAAGAGCTCTCCTTCAAAGCCGGCAAAGCATTGGCAACGCTTCGGGTGTTGCACATGTCCTTAGGCGACGGTGACCACTCACCATCAGGTGGCCCGTCTGCCTGTTTGCTCGCATTAAAAATAAAAAAAAGGCTTACAATTAGAATTATTAGTTAGCTGAACTATTGTGTTTTTCGTACAATATTGAAAACTGAAGTTTTTACATGCCATTGAGCTCAGTTAATCATGTCATATTAACCTTTAAAAATGTTATCTATTATATTTCTAAGCAAACCGTATCTTTGTTAGCCCCTTTAATTGCGTCTTAAGATTAGTAGAAAATAGTTTCAATTTTAATGCAGTGTTAGTTGTATATTAATATTAGTAAACATCCCATACTGTCTCTACCAATATTTGACTCAGAATCAGTTCCGAAATACTTAACAAAAAGCATCACTTCCGATTCAAACATCGCTAAGCCACGTATCAGTATTTAATGGCTGTAGACCTATATACTCCATACAGATTCCATGTAATTTGCATAATCCGGTATCAAGACAAGTGTAAGTGGCGTTGGTACAGTTAGTTATGTGCGCCAGTTAAGTATATTTGAGCTGGAGGGTTACCACAATACCGTGTCACACGTAATAGGCAGATGTGTGTCTTGACGGTGGTTTACTTTAACAATTCTAAGTGATATTAGAAAGCGAATGCGTTCTTCCACAAGAACAATTACATTGGTACAATTTCAACTGTTTTGGCACAGTTTAAATTAAAAGTTTTCCTAACAGATGATCATTTATGATGACTATTGCGAAAGAAAGCTGCCGGGACCGTAGCAATTGCCGTAGTCTGTGATTGCCTATATGGGATTGGGAGTGACTAATAGGTGCGGCAATATGTGCTCCCTGTCTACCCTCTTAGAGACCTGGCGTAATAATTATTTTAAACAAATGGTATTTACAGTTTGGAGATAAACTCAGGGCCGTCCAAGTCGAAGTCACGTGAAGAGTCAAGATCTGATCATGCAAAAAATAAACGCTGTCGTGATGAAACAAATGACGTATCCCTAAGTATATTTTTCTCTATCGATATTAGGTATTATAATATGTATATTGGTCATAAATATAATTTCAGCTATTTAAATTACGTTTAACTTAATGGAGAGCTAAGTATATTAATTCTGATTATTATTATCATATAATACATTTTATAATTTACAATGCACTGAGTATTTTCAATTTATAATTTCGTTATAAATAACAAAATACGGATAATGCAATCGTTAAAATATAAATGAAATACTTATGGGATCTGTTTTCATAATTTAAATTATTTTATATTGATAAATCAATTACAAAATAATAACAGTTAGGAGCAAATAATAATATTGTTATGTTATCTTTATGATTAATAATTCGACTTACATTTTGTTGATAGTCTAGTCCATTCACTTAAAAATTTATGTCCACTTATATACGTCTGTTCTTGTGAAATTTTTTGAAAAGAACTACAGAAATAGATGCGTCTTATTCGCAGTAAAATGTTAGTCGTTTCGTATATCTTTTTTCTGATATATAAGAACAAAAATATTATATTTAAAAACGTGAATATGTTTGACAATTACGGCTTAAAAACAGAAAGATGAAAATAAAAAAACTCTATTTCAAAGTTAGTACGTTAATATAAGTTTTTAACAAAACGCAACATTGAAAAAACCACTCGCGAAAATATTTTTTAATGGTATTACCGCTAAACTCAAACCGAAACGTATATTTAATTAGGGGCAAAGGCTTGTTTATATGACTAGGTTTTTGACAGGCGATTGACGTAAATTTAAATGTAGAGATTGGCGGCGCGCGGCGCGGAGCGTAGAGCGTACGACGCTGTTGGGTTCCCCCACGGTACTGGTTGGAAGCTCCCGCCCTGCGCTCGACCCGTCGCCCGCCGCCCTAGGCCCGCCGCCCTACGCCCGCCCAAACCATCGCGAACTCCGTTTCCCGTAGCCGGCTAAGCCGAAGCTTTCCTAGATTGTGTGGCCTTAGTGAACATTAATTACACCCAACTTAGTCTGATTAAACCTTGAGGAATTATCCGGATTGACAAAATTAACTTTTAACTTAGATTTATATCATTTGGAGCGTAACGATAATGCAAGGACTTTGGAAGTTTGACACACTTATGCCAAATTAATCTTAACTTATTTTTTCCTCATTTAAAAACATTTCATAACATTATCTAAATAGCTGTTGCTTTAAATAAAAACTAATATCCAAATAAAAATAAATCTGTAATAACAAAAAAAAAAACATTCTCTCCCTAGAACTGTTTGACACTTTTGCGGTACAGTAACACGTAGTTGATCTAAAACAGCGCGCGCACAGAGTAAGTACAGAGTGTATGGAGATGGAGCGTAAATAGTAATATTTGGGCGATAAAACATTCCTTAAGCTGTACTGTGCGGTGGAGATGCTATAAACTGTAACAAGGTGACGGCGACGTGCAGAAAGTCGTAATAGCTGTCACATCAACATCGCACACTTTCGGCGGCGAATGAATAAAAGTTAACCACCCAACACAATATACGAGTACTACCCGTATCTGCTACTGCACGTGTTTACGCGATACGCCTTTTAGCGAATTATTATAGTCACGCCAGTTCCCTTACAGGATACGTAGAGAGCATCGAGTGCAAAATATTTCTATCCTTACTGACCAAGCGTATTTCGACATTTGTTACTCTTTTTACACATGCACGCCGGTTTAGGAGACATCTGGCTTCACCATTAGATAATATCTGATTTTTTTAAAAAGCTAGGTGTGCCTGGGTCTCCTTGTTTTGACGAGTTAAAAAAATATATTTGCAATAAATATATTATATGTATATTACAAATTCATTATTGCGTACATAATGACAATGATAACATAATTGTATTAAATTGTCTAAGTTATGTTGAAGTAAATCATATCGCATAGTTACTGAGTGAGCAATGCTCTCCATATTCATGCACATATTTAATATAGACAAAGCACATCGAGTCTGTAAGAATAGAGAGGTGTTACTCTCTGTGTTCATTGCCTACCACGTAAAGGAGCTCACGTGATGACATAATTTATTTTTATTATCGATGATACAATCTTAACTAACGACGAAATAGGACAGCATAAAACGTAATATCACAATTATAATCCGTGAAGGTGTAGGCAGACGAGTATAGTACATTCCTACGTTTCACAAGTTATATATACGTCCCGCTATTGAATAAGTGGCGAGCCTATTTCTACACCTGGCACAGATACTGACTTCGAGCCAATACAAGAAATTTCAAGACAGAAAAATACAATATTACCTACTTGATCCCGGGATCGAACCCACATCTCACGATGCCAACCAGTGAGGTAGCGATAATGTTATTATAATAATATTCCACGTATCCATTACTTAGCAGCCAAGAATAGAACAAAGCCCTAAACCGGTATTAAAGGGCTGTTACAAGTGACAGGCGAGCGGTAAAATTTCCACTCGTTCACAGAACGGTGACATGACACAGTTGCGGTGACGCGCGGAAACGGAGTGACACACGGACTGACAGATTATTTATGTTGGACTAGTGTATCTCTGCGTCATTGCTACATGTCTAGTACGGTGTACTCAATACAAATCCTTAAGATCCTACTCTATCCTGTAACAGTTTTTCGAATTTAGCTTCACTTGGGTTGTCATTTAATTGCTTTCAATTGGTTTGGATTTAGAATTCTAAAAAAATTAAATTGCACAAATGATAACAAATTAATCTTACGATAAAGAAAAGACATTTTTGATTTTTAGGGTTGGATATATTGGATTTGAAATCTTATAGATTTCCTTGAAAATACCTATAAAACTCTCAACTTTTGTAATCTTGTCTGGATAGTTATTCAGTTATTAAAAAATGGTAAACTCTCTTTATTCCACATTTGAACTTTGTTATTTAATAATGATAATTAATTATAACATAGCTGCGGTCGAATCTTCGCATTTGCATTCTAAATTTAAATGCTTTACACAATTTTGATATTAACTAATATTTTCAATAGCTGCTAATGTTAGATTTATTTTAACTGTTTCTGCAAATCATTCACTTCTATTAGATTAGAAATGCTGATTACGACTAAATTAGACATTAAAAAATATTATTAAAACTATCATTATTATCATCATTATATAAGCAAACCAAGTTCCTTAAGATGTAGTAAAGAACCATGTAGTAAAGTATTTCGTACTGAAACGAATGCTGGAAAAACACCTTAAAAGAGTTTTATTAGTAAGAAAGTTTTTGATACACTAAAAGACTGGAGAAGTTTATGCAAACACTTGTTAATCAAATTTAACGTTTTATTAAAATAGAACGGAGCGTCAGTCGTGCGTGCTGTGAATGAATTAACATTTAGGCGCGAACAGTTGGTCGCGTGCCTAATATGATTTGTTCCTGATCATAATTGGCTAATGAACTTTGACACTAGTTACAAAACTATAAAAATACCACAATAACCGTAGAGACAGTGTGATATTTTTAAACATGCACACTAATGGAACATATTTATTGCCATGAACAGTACCTAATACAAGTAAACACTGGAATAATTAATTGAGTCATTATTTGTATGCGTTGTGCTAGGAATTGAACGCCATGGCCCCCCTCCGGTAGCATGAATAGGCTAATATTTTATAGAAGGTTAACACGAGCGAACTGGCATATATATATTTTTTAATCATTAACTTCGCTTTTTTACAATTATACAATAAGGATATTATAAAAATGAAATGTAGTGTTTGAATACGGGGTACGGCAACCTACTCTGAGGTCGGAAATGATAAGAGATGCCAGTAGGAATAAATAAAATTTAATGCCAAATATAAGTATCTTTCTTATCCTCTTTTTCCTGGAGAATTATGAATACTTACAACAGTCCTTGTATTTAATTTAGTCAAAGTAATATTTAACTATGCGAATGCGAATACGATATCTGTATGCTAGTGTACCTGCTTATAATATTTATAGGTAACTATCATCACACGGAGCATAGAATATTTTAAAAATAACTAAAATTTTAGAACCAATGAATTGACTTACATTGTATTTTATATTAGTTTTACGTCTGAAAAGGAACCCAGTCTTAAAACAATGTTGAAAACAAAGCCGTGACACAAAAATCTGTTTGTCTTTAGTATTTGCCATTAACTATGCAAAATAAATAAACAAAAGGGGCGAGAAAACACGAAAGTTTGTTGCGGGAGTTATAAGGGAGTCTTACTTCCTTGTCTTGTACCGATCGCGCGGAAGGAGCAACTTGGGCGATCTGTTAATAAAGTATATGTATAATATTTTACGAAACTTTAATCAATTGTCTTATATAGGTACACCTCGTGAACAAAACAGCTGAGTTATTTCGATGATGTAGTAGGTAATATTTGACTAAGAGACATTATATTGAGAGACAGTATATTCAATATTAATATGTAAACAAGCTTTTAACGTCCTGCCTCTGGTCGAGTGGTTACAACCGCGACTACTGATCGAGTAGTCTTGGAGTACCTGGTGAAACGTTGAAGTGTACCACAATCCTATGTCTACTTCTCAAGGTATAACAGTGTTATAATACTATTATACTATAAAATGTTTTTTGAGCATTTATACACATGATTTTATACATATGTGCCGGCTTAACTCACGTGCGTTTTTCGACTGAGCAGTCTCCGCCGCCACCTTGGTGCAAACAACGGGAGCTCATGAGGAAGGACCTCGTAGGTACAGGTCCGAAACTAGTCGGGCCATCGCGAAAAACGCTTATGAGTTAAGCCGGTACATATACCTATAAACATGTGTTATTTTTTCATTAATAACTATTAGAAAATAGCATCAAATTATAAAAAAATCATTTTTAGTACACTGTACAATACGAGACTAATTTTTGTGACACTGTACTATCACATCTATATATATAAAATTAATAATACTACGGGGTAATTACAAATAAAATGTTACTTAAGCTTATTTTGGTAATATATATTTGTGTATTATTCGAAAGAATATAACTTTATTCCAGGACGGAGAAAGCACATATTTCTTTTCTGCTAAATTTCATTTTAGCCCATTCGGTCCGTTTAAGATGACTGAAAGAAAAACTTTCTCTGTACAATGTTTATAGAATAGTAAAATAATTTCAAGGGTTTACAATATAATTGATAAATTATTACTTAATATTACTTTCACCAAACTAGTTACCTAAAGTTATTCATCATCAACTCTTTTAGCGTGTCACTATTGGACACGGTTTTCACTATCATCACATATAATACGGTTACACAAAACACATCACCGCAAACATACAAATGCTACAACTACATAATATGTATATGTCACACCCGTTTTCAAGGAAGTTACAAAGTGTATCAAACCATTGTCATTTAATTGAATAAAAGTTCGTAAATCTTATTTTTAACACATACATTAGATCACGCTTTTAGTTCCTGAAGGGGTAGACAGGTGTTACCTTTACTAGACTAATTGATAGCGTGGGAACCTATACCCGTCTCATACTCAGAGAAACCTCGTGTCTAGCGGGGGCACAATAGAATTGTTTATGACAAAGATGTTATCAATAATATAAATTGCTGGGGCAATCCGATCTTATGTAGAATAATTCAATTATTACGTAAG
>DWME01001208.1:0-26226 GCA_018244795.1 Parelbella ahira ahira
CAAGACGCGATGGCGCTCATTGGGGGAGGCCTATGTCCAGCGGTGTACTGAGATAGGCTGATGATGATGATGTGGAGTTCGGGTAGCTGTTTAATAAAAAGACTATATTGCTACAATGAAAAGAAAATATATTATTAAACAATTCTAAATTACTTAAGTTAAGTTTTATTCACGTATGTAATCCTAAGCTTATGTATTTACATTTATTTACTAAACAACAATTGCAAAGCAAACGTACGGGGCAAATACACTCGAGAACAATATTACTTGTGTGTATAACAAACGCAGTACGTACATTAAATGATTATGTTGTCTTATGTGAATGAAAATATGTGTAATTAATAGATAAGTTAGCGGTATATTGTTATAAAAACACGGATCTGTTGCACATTTTTTTTCTTGGTTTGAGGGAACTTTTTGCTTAGGTACTAGTAGTATCAGAGGACACAATTACGATAGGCCTACACAATCCGTTTGACATGTCAGTTTTTTAGAACAAAATTTATCATGTTTAAATTAAATGGTTCTGCAATATATGTATGTGTTCTACTTATGATAAGTTCAGAAAAAAATAAAACAAAGTATGTACTTATTATTGCAGTTTTTGGGTATCACAAAAGCAAAATCAGCGCATCATATACCTATTTGTTACGAATTAAACTCTAAGTTCCCCATGCGCTATGTTTTAAGATTCGTCGTACGTTTTCTACGTAAGTATTCCTAATATTGGCGCCTATAAATAACCTTTTAAAGGTCGAATGAGGCCATTGCAATGCCCTTATGTCTAAATATAATTATCAAAAAAACTTCTATTCCAACATTAATTACAGGAAATATAGCCAGATAGGGCCACATTTCAAGGTTAGCACAAGCAAAAAAATACATTCGTGTGAAGTCAATAAAGACGACATTCGCGTGCGGTGCAAATGTGAGTTTTCAGAACTTTGTTACAAACATTCCTCGTTTCGGACCGCGGTCGAATGAATATTTTTGGGCTATGTTTCATTTGGACATCCTTCATAATTAGTGGAGCCAGAGGGCACTCTAATGAGTATACGAAATTCGTGGAAGGCTTGCACACGGGTTGGATTCAGACGCTTTAGGATTAATAAGCTGGAATTAGATTATTGTCCTCAAAAGTCCTAATAATTTGACTTAATTTAAATGGTAAAATCATGTTATTGTACGATTTATTTATATTTTTAAATAATTATTTTAATTCCTATATCATCACAGAGAAGTTTTCTAAGCGGTAGGCAGAGAGCATCAAGTCAAACATAATGTATATGTACATATGCACTCCATCCTTATCTGATTCGAAGAATAAAGAAGATATAGATTTATTATTATAAATGATTAAATTTAAAGGAGGGAAACCGCATTCTGCTTTCTTAATTCGTATAAAGTATAAATATGTTCTAGTGTTCCCCCAGTGACTTGTACTGCTAACACCCTTTGGTTAAACATTATCTATTTTACCCTAGATATCTGTTTAGTACCGCTGGTAACTGACTTCTCCCGAAACATGAGGATCGGCAGTCGCGCTTGCAACCACTCTACCAACGAGGCAGTCAATTTTATGAAGATGTTATTTAAAAAATGTAATTTTTTTAATTTATCACATAAATGAAAGTGTGTCCTTTCGTGTGTCATCTGCTTTTAAAGGTGCTTGAAATACGTCTGAAAATAGAGATGGCCAGTTTAAGGTGTTATGTTGAAAGGTTTCTCGCCTACCGAAATATTTTAAGCGCTCGTTTGTGAAAAATTACATTTCTATTTTATAAATTAACCTAACACGTTTTGTTGATAAAGAGTGAGCATTTCGTTAAATCCTCTATTGTTTTCATGTACGGGTACAATTTAAACAGTGCTAGCGTTAAATGTTTTCATTCGTAGCAAAGAAACGATCAATCTTATTGCACGTTCTCGCGTGTCACGAGCACAGATTATTATATAACACTCGACGGAGTACAGTTCAGATCTAGCGAGAAATATAATGTTATCCGTTAAATGTACCTTCCAACTTAATTATAAACCATCAAGAACATAAACGTGAAAGATGACGCAAGTTTTCTAAAAGTTAATGTCACTGTAAAAGATTTGATGCCAATGTAAATATCAAGGTCGCTGTATTGACTTTGTGCCTACCGTCAAAGCGCCGATAAAGCGTGTTATTTATTTTAAATGTGCATGTACCTTAACCTGCTTTTTTAATTTAATTTGTTTAGGTCACTAGGAATTGTTTAGGTTTTTAATTAACCTCTCATTTAGAAATTTGTGATTAGTGAAAGTCGGAAGTCAAGAAATATTGCAATTTAATTATAACTACTTATTTTAGTATAAGACACGACAACGTTAACTTGTTATTGACAAATTTGCCTAACGACTGGCCCGGTAAAACACCTGTGAGCGTCTATAATTATGTAGATAAGACTTCCAACCGTTCTGTATGAGCCGTGTTTTGTGTGAATAAACATTATTATTATTATTACAAATATTAATAATAATACGTAGTAACAAATGGGTCAAACACGTAACATTTTAATAAAGAAAGAATATTACTTACATAAGACAGCTAAATAAAATGTTAGGAAAGTTTAGCACTAATGGACACGGATTAAACAATACAGCACTAAAAGCGCTTCCATTTGAGGCGAAGACACAATCAATCTTACTGTACGACGTTCGCGACACTGTACGCTATTTTCGTAGCGGACGAAGAAAATACAGACAAAACAGAAAGAAGCGGCTAGGCATGTCTAATTAAATACATTTCGCCGACACCATATTTATCCACTTAAAGTATACAGGTAACCCTCCTATAACACGGCATCCTATAACACAATAAGAAAATTGCTTAAACCTTTGTGCTCAGACTAAATAAGATAGACACGGTTTCAGATAACACAGCATTTTCTAGGAACCTAACTACCGTGTTATAGGAAGGTTACCTGTATATAGATTTTCACTAAAGTATATTAAATATATATAAGGCGGTAGGTATAATATATCTGGTGAATCATGGGAGTGTACTACACTCCTCTGCCTCCCCCTTTGGGGAAATATAGGCGTGTTTCGTTATGCTTATATCTATACATTTTCGCATGCCATGCCGAACAACCTGTAAATAACACGAAACCCATAAACGATGGTATTAATGTCAATGTCCAGGACCTCCATTTTATTGTTCCAACAATTCCATTCAACTGAGAATTCATTTAATAATGATAATAATTGCACCCAACTATGAATACGTACAGCTATTACGAGATATGACAATGGATAAAACTTACCCATATTAATGATTACCATCTGCAATAATATGCGGTACTAGATCCACTGAGTCAGTGTGATCATTTTGATCTTAATTCAATGGCATAAGGTCGATATTCGCATCAACTCATTCGCAAATAACTAGTGGTGAGGAGTCGTAAAAACCTTAGAGTTGGAGTCCTTAAGGACTGTTTGAGGTCCAGAATAACGTAATTATTCTGTTACGTAAAGTGACCACGTAGAGGTCCCACGTTTACATTGTTCCTTTAGCCCGGTAATAAGATCTGGTTACGCCCTTTGATCAAGATTTAGTGTTGCAATTAAATATATTGGTGCAGATAAAAGTTGGCCTTAGTGCGCACGAAACGGTCGTTACAGAGGTTATGGGATGTTTTTAATGATTCTGTTATGTTTGAACAGGTAAGAATTTTATGTGTGAACGTGTTTGTGTTAGTGAAATATATCTGTTTAGGAAAAACAAATGAAATTTGCTGAAACGTTGATGTGTTTTTGAATGCTTAAATCGTGGAAGCTTACGTTATTTGGGGTTTCCGTTTTAGAATACATGTCGACATTAGGGAAGGATTATTATTTTTGGATTTCTCCCATTAAATCCCAAAGGGATACTTGTTCTAGAATCTACGAATATGGCGTATTTCTGTTCCATTATCTATTCTTCATATTTCATATGTTTAGGCGCTTGACTTACAATGTCTTTTTAAGATAGTCGAACTACTTATGGATATAATCAAGTACTATCCAAAAAGCATTTGTAATTTATAATCCATTTCTGAAATTCATACAGTGTAGTGAAGACTTTTTATTGGATTATTTACGTAAGCTCGAGAAAAATCCTTTAAAGATTGTGCTAATATTTTTACTGATCTTTGTATTCACGGTATTTGACCACTTCCACTGATTTGCATATTTCATGAAAAGTATAAAAAAAAACACAAGTTATTACATAGTAATAATTTTATTTGAAAATCTATCAAATATCATGTATATAATATACAATAACAACACACAAAAAATATAGTAATTGGAAACAAAAAAAATTACTATTAATTTACCCATTAATAACAATTTATGAACAATCGTCTCATATATAACAATTCTACATAAGAATATGAAGATAAAAAATATTCATATTCTAATACAAAATGACATGAACTATTGGTTTGCAAATTGTGTTAAAGCGACCTATATCCATTTACTTATATTGATAAACGAGTCAACGCTATTGCATAGGAAAATAGTCGATTTTCTTCCTCAGTCGCGTAGTTTAATATATTTGTCTTGTGTGAACCCGGCTTATATATAATACAGACAAATTGCGTTCAACACTCGAAATAGAGTTAAAGTTCACGATTGGATGGTAATAATACATACTGAATTGTAAAATTATATTCTAGGCACAAACTGTGGAAATAGTGATATTGCAACAATTTATACCATTTAACATCAGCATTTTGGTCCTGTTTTTGGATAATTTTGAAAATTTACATAACAGTGCTCATGGTATCTTCTAATATACGAGTAGGTATCGAACTTTTTCTGCAGAATACCGTATTTATGTATTTAATTATGTATATTTATCTGAGAATTTTCAAAATATACAATTTGCTTCGTAATTTCATACAAAATATATTCAAAGAGCTAGATTTGCATGGCATGTAATAAAATAATACGTTTGCAAGATTTAAATTGTTCGTTACGTGATCAGTTCGTAAACTGATAAAATTGGCGAGAAACTAATGATGTAATGCAGGTCACGACACTTAGCAGCGCTAAATTATTTGCAAAGATATTGAGGTCAAAATAATATTTATTTCATTTTTTGCTTATTTATAACAATCCTTTAATAGACTCGTAATTAACAGTCATTATGACACTCAATTAAAAAAAGTACAATTATGACCACAGATCATATACCATAATATAAATGTCAGTCGTTATTTTTATTGCACGCTCATTTCAATGAATCTACTTATACAGCCAGTATCTACATCTTCGAAAGGGTCTGAATTTTACTATATAAGACAATATTCATGGAATTATTTTTTATTAAGAGATTTGAAATTTGCTTTTTCATTTTTGAACATGTCTACATTTAGATGTTGCTCTTAAAAAAAGCAATGGTATACATATATTATTTCATGTACACTTATTTTAAAGATGAAACAGAAAACAAATCTATCAAGTTTCTGAGGAAAAAGGATAAAAAAATATTTTCCTCGTTTGATTTCTCGGCGCTCACAGCCATTTCAATTCAACTAAGGAATGTAATACAAAAGATTCATCAAAACAATTCTACTCGACTTATTCATGTATCTTATATTCTAGTTTCATAATACTTGTCATAAATGCTTAAAAACTAATATTTTCCCCTATAGAATTAACGTTAAATAGAAACACATAAAACGATATAGTTTTTTTTTTATCCGAGAATACGAGATTCCAGTCTCATTCTAGAAAATAGAAAAACAAAACAGATTGCGTAGAAATATTAAACTTATTTCAGGCTTAATTATTAATCACTTAACAAGTCATTCTTTATAATGCAATAGAAAAATATAGGTATTTTTTTCTTTTATAGTCTACTATATACCGAATTATATAGGGTATTATATATATTTTTTTATAATTTCCAAAGATTTTATTGCTAATGCACTTACATTTATCTTTTTTAAAAGTAGAATTAGCACTCGTAAGTAGTAGTTATACGTGTTAAATAGGAACGAGGCGATCACAATTCCCGGAAGAAAGCCTCTAAAAGCTACAATACATAGTTATGAATGTATGTAAAAAAGTAAGTGGTCAATTGACACATTAGTTAAAAAAAAGGTCAGTGTCGAGTAACAATTAAAAAAAATCAGTAGTGTCAGTGGTATTGCCATTGTGGTTTGGGAGCTCGTAAAACTGATATTGTTCTATAGGTTGAACCGATTTCCGTATTGCCAATCAGCAGGAACTAGATGCACTGACTTACTTATTCCCCAAGCTTCGGCCGCAAGTGGCGTGCAGCCTGGAAGGTGTTCTGCATAAGCATCGCCACAGTCATGGGTCCTACGCCGCCGGGTACTGGTGTTATCGCGCCTGCTATCTTGCTCACCTCTGGTTGATGGGATAAAGACAACAGCATAAGATATGTCTCTCGATAAGTTTACATTAAAACAAATTAAGTAGTTGGAGCGTATTATTATAATGACAAAAATAGACACGATAAGGGGAACGTTAGTACTTATAAATTTGAGGTAATTAAAGTTATAGTAGATTTTAGTTTTACTAAATGCAAGGTTGATGTTTTATTTAGGGATGAAACGAAAAAAATTCAAAGAGAATATTTTAAAACAATAATCAAGTCAACAAATTATAAATAGCAACCATGCTGGTTCATTCAAAATTTTTTAATAATTCATCGTACATGAAAAACTTCACGGTGTTTTAACGTTAATAAATACGTTCAGAGAGAGCCCTTTACTTTTCGAAAATGATATTAAAAGCTATAACAAAAGATAACTCACCATCATAATCCACATCTCCGACTAATTTTGTTTTGCCATTCTCATCTGTGATCCTGGTGATACCGACGTCGATGACCGTCGCTCCAGGTTTCACCATGTGGGCTTTTATTAATTTAGGTACACCTAAGGAAAAATACAATTTCTTATCACCCATTTTCTTTCATCACTTTTGGAGCTCTCAATAAATGCTCGATAATAACTGCTGGCTTGCGCACATTATTAATTTCTCTAATAATTCGAAACATATTTTATAACTTACACGTGTCTAAATAATTACTAAATGAAAGTACTTGCCTAGCTATTTCCCTAAAGAGAGTTGACCATGGAAATTTGTCACTAATTCTTAACGTCAATCAATGTCACCAAAAACGAGTTGAAGGTAATGTTAGAACCTTACCAGTAGCAGTGATGATTATATCAGCATTGCGGCAATAAAACTCAAGCTGATCAGCCGGCGTGTACCGGTGACAGATTGTAACGGTCGCATCCATTCCCAAGCCGTTGTCGTGATTCCTGTCACTGTGCAGTATCATAGCGATCGGTAGCCCTACGTTCTTCGATCTGCCCACCACTACCGCTGACTTGCCAAATGTTTCGATTTTGAATCTAAAAGCAATTATTACATCAATTTAACTTGCCTTTTAGCTTACATGCGTATCTTAGTGCTATGAGGCAACTTCTGTGTGGAGAAAAGATAAACTTAATTAAACGAAAGTCGTAAATTTTACATATCGGCATTATTATCAAATGTGGTAACATATCATGTGGGAAATCTTATTTAACATATTATAATCGATTGTGTTTTATGTAACTTTCAAAGACGAGAAAAGTCTGACATAATTTAAAATACCAATGTACATATACATACACGTGGTACATGTCTTAAACTTAGTGGCAATATTTTATAGACTACATTTATATTTATTATTATTAGCAATATCTAACAGGATATATCTGTAAGCAGCAAGTTTTAATTGCATAAGAACTAAAGCAATTTAATATAGTTATATCTCGAGCCCCGAGCATATATTAGGTCCATAAATATTAAAGTCAGTGGAAAATGACATTGCATGTTATAAATATCAGCTGACAAGGAAAATGTCTTAATAGATAACATGTGAGACTAGGTATATCTTGAGATATTGTTACGAAGGTCACGTTATAACACGTATAATGAATAGATAATTTTGACTAGACAGTTATTGCTTTTAATCGTTGTTCTAATATGTTTGCTAAATATAAGCAAGAAAGAGATGAACAGATAAAATAGATTAAAAATTTACAGATTGTTTTAAAAAAAATTTTAGTCATATCTGGATAGGGGTCCCAACCAGAGCAAATTACAAATATATTTAGTGTATTTACTGACTCAGTTAACATTGCCAACATTGTATTAATACAGGCAAAAACAGACGCACACATTATAAGTCATTGTAGGAATGCCATTACGAATATAATTACAATACCAATAACCTACATAAATAATATACTAAATTAATCGTGATATAATTTGTATGTTTTTATATTGTAACATAATGTAAATGCTACGAGCATTATGATGTGAGCACAACGGGTTTTGACAGGTAAGCCATTACGTCACCTGACGTTTCCGCAATTAAGGTGTGTAATAAAAACTAGGCAATCCTTCAAAAATTCAAAAAATGTTATTAAATTAAAAGAATAGGATTCAGATAAATGGAAATATTTATCTGAATTGTCAAAATAAATTTTAAAACACTAATCAGTAATTCACAAATATATGACGACTTTAACAACTAAGCTATGAAATGCATGGGTGTATCAATGCTTAAGTTTTAATTGACAAAATATAATTTTATGTAAAATGAAAAGATAAATAAGTCATATTCTTACCTTTTCAACATTTCAACTACTCCGAGAGCAGTTGCTGGAACTAAAGCTGGCATGTCCAAGCATAGCTGTCCAACATTAATGATGTGAAATCCATCCACATCCTTTTCTGGTGCGACAGCATTACAAACTCTTCTCTCATCCATTGAACCAGGCAATGGTAACTGAACTAATATGCCATCTACATTTTGATCGTCATTTAAAGCCATGATAGCTGAAATAAGCTCTTCTTCTGATAGAGCTGCATCGAATTTGATGGTTTCAGCCATTATTCCAACTTCTATAGCTGACATAATTTTATTTTTAACATAGGTCTCACTTGCAGGGTTGTCTCCAACAAGAATGCAACGTAAAGATGGTGCTCGATAGCCATTGGTCATCCACTGTGCTATTTTCCCCTTCAACTCAGTTTTTACTTCCTTCGCTAAGGCTTTCCCATCTAAGACTCTAGCCATAATTCTGATGAACAAATTTTTAATTGAAAAATAAGGTTCTTAATAATTTATAACATTACTATAAAAGCTCTTATTAACCAAGCTCAAATACATAACATTTAAAGAAACAAAAATTAAACCAAAAAACTGTATACATACTTAGTAATAACACAATAAACCAAACACAGGAAAATTAGTAATGAACACAAATAAACCTAGTTACAAAATAATTCACACCAAAAGCCAAAATGCATTTACTAGTTTCAATTTTATCTTTACCTGGCTGAGCCATAGGCATCAAGATATGTGTGACTTCTCATTGTCGGGATCAGAAACGTACTGACTACCCGAAAACAAATGGTTTGCCTCATCGCTTACTGTTGACGCACATAGGTCATAAGATCACATCAGCTAAACAACGATAAAAATATATTTACTACATTGAACAAAAATCACTCGTCAGTGTATCCAGATATTTCTGCATTAGAACAGTTAAAAGGTAAGAATTGGAACAGATATGTCCAAAAGGTTGAAAGTTCATATCATATCAGGCATGCTACATGTGTGTATGAGGTGAGATCTGGCACCAACCAGTTCAGTTTTTGATAAGACTTCATTGAATCCAGTTAAATCAAGTTTCAACACTACTTATTATTCACAAGTTGATTGTAGAAATTTTAATGTATCAACAATACATAATATTGCGAAATTACTTTTATCAAACCATAAAAAATTTACTTATGATATTCAATAATTACCACCACAACACATTTTATATTTCCAGACTCAAATAAATACCATATTCCAGAAATTAGAAGTTGTTTTAATGAATAAATCACCTCAATTCTCACAAGTTACTCTTATAAAAGTAGACACATTCACAAACCTAAATGTGATCCTAACAAAAAAAAGTGTTATATCAATACAATCATACAATCAATGGAAGATACATTCATAAAGTTTTTTAAACACTACTCAAACAGAATAGGTGTTTCCGTTGCTGGTCAAAACATAATGCATGTATCATATACAAACATCTCTTTATATAATCATTGAGGAAAATTTTATATATCTTCAGAATGTGGTCAGCAGAAAAACTGCATTATTGTAATGAATTTATTAATATGGCAGTCGATAGAATATTTTTCCTTTGATTTTTTTGAATGTTTGTGGCTATTCCTAACAATGATTTAGAACATTTTCATTTTACGAATATATGTATGTACATATATAAAACAAAGAACAGGATTGGATTGGATGCAAAGAAATTAGCAATTACTAAACAAGCCAATTTATTTCTCTGGGAAATACACAAATATACAAATAGGTAAGTATCATACAGAATTAGCAAGCAAATTACCAGATAAAATATGAGAAAGTGCCTCGAGATTAAAATAACATTCAGAAACTAGGGACATTCAAACCCGAAAAACCAAGGCCTGGGTATGAGGGTTTATCACAATTTTACTAGATAACAACTAAATACAACTATTTGAATCATTTTATAAACTGATATTGTATGACCAATGATCATTTACCATCATTAGCTCATTTATCATTCTACAGTTGATGACTGGTGTTATCTCATAATGTCCCTTTCTTATATGTATTATAAATTATTGCTAATTCCATAATATGTATTATAATTCTCAGGTCACTGGGTAAGAAACGATGTGTGAAAACACATGTTATGTAATGACAATAACCTTGTTAGGATATGATGTAAAAGCGAACAGTAGTAGTGAAGTTAAAAAGTTCAATGTATTTGTTTTTATAATGAACCAGGCCCAATCCTTATAGTACTAGGAACCACTAAATATTGTGTACATCATCCACTAATGGTAAGTGTTGCCAACCCATACCCACAAGTTAACCACACAATGATGCTTCAAAATGTTTTCTGAGCTGCATTCACACTCAAGTATGTATATGTTATTTTGACAGTTTAATAAATTTATTTTAATATTAATATACATTATAACAGTCTCTTAACTACACCATTGGTTAAATGTTTGATGCTCATGTGGCAAACCTAAGTTCTAACTTGTTAATAGATTTAGATTTATAGTTAATTTTTGAATTTGTTTGCCTATACTTAGTGTTTAAAATTTATTATAGCACTAGAAAAGAATGAAGGTACTAAGATCTCAAAAATCTGTTTTGTTGTAGTTACGATAAATTTGTGGAAGACATAAATAATAGCATCACTTATAATTTAACTACGTTACGCTTTGAGGCAAACCCACATTTTTATCTTATTGCTAATATTAGTGTCAAGATAATCTGATTTTAAATATCATGTAAATCAAGAAGCTGTTAATAGTTGTTTCATGACGAAAACGTATACACTAACGCACAAGCTGCTGTTGACGGAGTCAACTAAATTTCCAATAAAATTATTTATAGATAACCTCTTAAATGAAAGATCACGCGTTCATAATAATTATGTTGACTTACCGTGTCAAGTTTAGAACTTGATTCCGGAATATAAAATAATGCACTATTTTTATATCAGTTTCACACTTCAATTACTAATTGAATACTGGATTACCTAATAATAAATAACTCCTTGAGGCATTTGACACTGACGTGTTTTGATTTTGTTTTGCAGTCAATGTCATGTGACATGTGCGTTAAAACATTTGAGATATTTTGACTTCCAAATTTATGAAAATTGAACATTGAATATAGTAATTGAACATATTTTTTTACCTATGAGCTAGTTTTCGATATTGTCACATTTTCTAAAATCGGCGTAATTTTAATCAGAAATTATTTCTTTTTTGGATATGAAATGTGCGTCTTTAAAAATAAGATTTTTTTTTCTGTTATAAGTTTTTAAAATGAATTTTGCATTACGAGAAATAGGTACCTATCTCTAAAAGACCTTCAATCGGTCAGACAATAAATATTAAAAACTAGTAGTTAATACATTAAGTTCTGCACAGCTATGGTAGTATATATCTATAACTTTGTACGAGCAATTCTTGTATATATGCATAAATATTTATTTGAGATCTCGGAAACGGCTCCAAAGATTTTCATAAAATTTTGTATGTACGTGTTTTCGGCGGCTATAAATCGATCTAGTTAAGTTTAATTTTTAGAAAATGTTTTTTTCGTGTTTTCAGGCAACTAAAGTTGGCTTAGTGTTACCTAACAACGCCATATTATACTGAATCAGAGATGTCAATTATTTGAAATACATGTATTTTCAATACAAATACAAAATGCAAAATACCTATTTTTATATTATATTGTAAATATGTAACATAAAAACGTAACATCACGCCAGTAATCCTCGAAGGGGTAGGCAGAGGCGTGTAGTACACTCCCACGTTTCACCAGGTATGCAAAACACCTATTTTTGTTTTACATTTTAATTAGGTAACATAAAAACGTAACATCACGCCTTGGATAGAATATTATATATACGATGCTTTTCGAATTTGCGTTTTTTCGGTTTTTTGATTTTTTTAAATTTAATTTAGCATAGTAATGTATATTTTTTTACACCATCAGAAAGTAGAGATTTCAACACACAAAAAGCACACCGAATTTTGAATAAAAGCAGATAATATTTTGACGTGAGAATTTTTGATTGAAAAATAAGATGCTTTTTCGCAAATTAAATTAAAATAAAGGGAAAAATTAAACTTTTTTAATTAAAAAAATTACAGAGTGTTTGGGATATAAAAAGGTAAGTTTTCACCAAATTTCGTGAAAACAATTTTTTTATAGAAGAAAACAAAACCAAAAACTCGGTTATTTGAATTTTTTACATAAATTTTGAGGTTATGTCAAAAAGTTGCAAATACAAAAGTTGTTGTCTTTTTATTACCTACAACTTTGCCATTTAAGGTTTTTTCATAAGACTCGTAGTTTTGCCAGAAATTGCGATAACCCGTTTTTGTACCCTTAAAAGCTTACCCCCATCCCCTTCCCGACGTCAGATCGCCCACAAATTATTTTTACTTTTAAATTTGTTATATTTTCTTTCTTTTCCAATGGATTTCATCCTGTAACTATTTTTTTGTACTTCTGACCATTTTCAGAGCCATCGGCACTGGTCTATAAATGACTAACTCTAAAGAAAAGAAAACCTTAACGGCTATAATCTTAAAATGTTCATAATGAAAATAAATATTTGGGTGTAACATTTGCATTACTGTTGCTAACCTAAATTAAGAACTGACTATATTTCATTACAGCGAAGATGACGGTATGACCACAGGTCGCGAGTGGGCGCGGTCGTGACGCGGGTGACAGATAAACGACGGGTCAATGTCTCAATCATTAATTGAAAAACGGAACGCAAGACAAACAATATATGTCGAATACGTAGATTGGTAAATACCTACTTATAACAGTAATGCTTACATGATGTTTTAAATTCTGCTATTTTAAATTCTTAATTTTTATCTTTTATTTTTCTTAATTTTTATTTTTCTGTTTTGAGTGTGTTGTGTTTGCTTGATGTCTTTTAAATTGTAATACTGTTAATAAATACTTGTGATGCTTTGTTGTAATTATTTAATAATATATTGATAAAATATTTAAATATTTTAATTTCTTCCCCTTATTCCAGACATTTCTTGGGTGTTGTATTTTAAAAACCTAAACGTAACGTAACATCACGCCTGTAATGATTCTGAATCTGGTTCTGTGCCCGGTGTATGACAATACGCTCACCACCTATTCCATGGGACGTAAACTCGACTGGTGAAACGTGTGAGTGTACTACACTTCTCTGCCTACACCTTTGGGGATTACAGGCGTGATGTTACATTTAAAACATTTAATAGAATACCAGTTTATTGTGTTCATTGTATATAAGGAAGTAACAGACAGGTGAAATATAAATATCATATCTTCAGAAACTAATAGGAATTGAACTGATAAAATTATAAAATGTACTGTTATGTAGAGTGTAGCTAGTTGTACAAATATGACATTGATGGATACAAGTATGTATCATGATCCATTCTCATGTTATGTCCGCGCCCATGACTTGGGGTCGACGTTATTTATAACTATACTTTACTTATGTCACGTTTGTTAATTATTTATTAATGTCTTTTTACCGTTAAGAATCGATAAATAAAATAAATTAAAATTTTTATGTCTTAGTTTAACATACCTGTTTTTTATAGTAAAATTATGCAATTTATATAAAATACAAATACGAATATTTTGTATATTTTTGATTTATTTGTAACTTTCACATTCAAAGGTATTTGACTTTCGGTACTTAACTAAAAGAAATATAATATGAAACCATCTGAGTAAGTGGGTTGAACAAAGATTCTCGGTGAAACATACTATAACTTCCTTAAAATAAAATAATAATCGGCCCTTTTAACATTCCTCTATTGCAATATGGGTTACCTCTCATATTGAGAGGGTTAAGGCCATAGTGCGCCACGCTGGCCAAGTGCGGGTTGGCAGACTTCTCACAGCTTAGATTTTTTTAAAATATGTTCCCTACCCTTTTTTATAATTTACAATTTTTTATTTGCATAGAAATAGTAACTGTTTAAATAAGAAGTTAAAAATGACAAGTCCTACAACATGGTAAGCTAAACGGAAGTGTTTAATAACCTCTTCGTTTATAGCGATTGTTATCCGCCAATTAAAATGCACTTCGGTGCCAAACAAACGACGGCGGCAACGGCGACATTAATTAATAGACTCTGGTTATGATATAACTTAGTAACATTGTAGTATATATATATATTCTATTACTTAATTGACTGCTTTGTTGATCTAATGGTAGCCAGCGCAACTGCTAAGCAAAAGGTCCTGGGTTCGATCCTCGGACCGGGCAAGATATTATTGAGTTTTTTAACTTAATAGATTGATGGAATCTGAATTTGTGCCCGGTGTAAGGCGTTAGGCTTAATCCCTCCATACGTCGTATAACGTAACTGGTAACAAGTGAGGGATATTCTACACTCCTTTGTCTTCCCCTTCGGGAAGTACAAGCGTAATGTTACGTTGATATCTCGTTAAAAATACTTTTACAATTTACACCTGGCCTCCATCAATCATATCATTATAACATGACACTATTCAGTGTATGAATGTTAAAATAAGTAATGCTTTAAATGATCGACTGGGATGGATTGCCGCGTTGGTCGAGTGGTTGCAAGCGCGATAGCCGATCGAGAGGTCCTGGTATCAAATCCCGGGTCGGGTGTTATTAGATTTTTCTAACTTAGAATTTCTAGTAGTGACTCTGGAATTGCGCCCGGTGTATGGCAGTAGGCTCACCACCTATTCAACGGGACTTAAACGTAACTGGTGAAACGTGGGAGTGTACTACACTCCTCTGCCTACTCCTTCAGGGATTACAGGCGTGATGTTACGTTATTAAATGATCGACTGTGCCAGAAAATGATCAAGCATTAATCCTATTGAAATACCTAGGTATCATTCGAAATACTAAATACCTACCTACCTACCTATAAGTAGTGTCTACCCCAACTTCTCATCATCACCTGGGCTGACTGGTAAAAAATGCCACCTGGCAGTAAGTCCGCCCTTTGTTACCAACAATAAAGGATAATTAAATAAATAAATAAAAAAAAAATGATTTACTAAACCTTACAAAAACAAACATGATTGCTTTTCACACAAAACAAAGGAGCGTTAATTTATTTGAAACAAAAATAACGCAACAGAATTGTACGGAATCTTTGTTTATAAGTAATTTTCTATTACGACTTATTATTTATATTTCTCTTTTATAAGCTTTAAACTGTTTAATAAGGTAATTAGATTCTCTGGGAACGTTAATGTTAAGGCGCAGTTGATATTTTGCTATTCACTGGCGAGTAGTGTTGCCATGTTTTTTGTATTATTTCCTGAAATTCGCGCGTAGGTTTTTTTGTGTATTGCTATAACTCAGGCATTGTTGGTATCTTGCTGTTCATTGTTAAGTAGTGTTAGACCGTTTATTGTATGAGGTCCTAATCCTAACTTTTAAAATTTTTATTATATTTATTTATTTTATTTCTATTAAATAACGATATACTTAATGTGTAATGGTATTTTTCTACCACTCACTCCACTGTAAATGAAGGAGAGAACGTGTGGTAGGCGTATGTAATGAACATTAATTATATGAATTTGATTTGTTTCATTGTATTTAAAAGGTAGGTAACAGACTATTTTTGATGGCAAAACCTGGTGTGTGAAGTTGTAAGTGTGAACGTTATTATATATGTATATATGTAGCTTTCAAATATCGGTCCTGCTATTTATAACAGTACTCACGAAGTCACTATCGCAGGTGACTTTGATACTCCGAATATAATTACATTTTTTCCTTACGTCTCAATGTTTTTGGTCGGGGAAACTTGAATCCGGCAAGTTTTAAGTAACAGACTGAAGTGCTGAGTTCGGCATGAAGAAAGTTATTTTGTAGGGTCGCTCAGCTGGCTAATATTCAATTAAAAGTTTGTAATTTCTGAAACCGTCGGCAATATTTTTCTGTTTACGCCCGCGCCGTCAAAGGGATTGTATTAATTCTGCTGTCATTTAATAAAGTGAGGTTTTGAGTAGCTGCACCGAGGGAAGCTTTAAGTGGCGTGCTTATGTGAATATTTTAATTCAAAAATATGTTTTTAGTGATTCTTGTGAATTATTATTAAATTAAAAAACGATAACATGAATGAAGAAGTACAGAATCATATTAATTATGTATTTAAAAAACATAAAAACGAGTAGACTATCTTGTTGTTCGAGTGGGGTCACAAGGGCGACTGCCGATCGGAGGTCCTGGGTTCAAATTACTGTTGTGTCGGGTACTATGGGATTTTTACAATTTAGAATTTCTTGTAGTGATTCGGAGTCTAGAATTGTGCCCGGTATGGAAATAGACTCACCACCTTTTCCATGAGACGTAAACGTAACTGGTGAAATGTGAGAATCTACTACACATAGCTCCTACTACTCCTCTGTCTACACCCCTTATAGGTGTGATGTTACGTAAAAAACCAAGTATTGAAATGATTTCTGGAATAAAAATTGTTTGTATAAAATATGTGCACCTACAACTGACGATTGGTTAACAAAGAAACAACAAAACCGTATGGCGTTGATTGATATGAAACCCGAGGCTAGCAAATATACGCGGATTTTTTCATGACTCCTGCCCAATCCTGTTTACGTAAATATGACGGTTCTACGGCTTTAATGGAAAAGAACGTGACGAGAATATTTTTTTTTGCAATAACACAATATTGAAAATTGTTTTTTTTTCTTAAAAACTTCATTTCAGGCTTATTTTTCTCGGAATGAGTAAGTATGGGAGTGTAGTACACTCCCATGATTACTTATGTTAAGTTATATGATATTCCCGAGTATTATATATCTCGATACAAATTATGTTATATGGTCCTACGATACCAGTAGACGTGTGCCTACTGCCATACACCGGAAACAAATCTAGACTTCGTGCTACTGAGTATTTTAAGATGAATCCATTAATATTTTCCCCGACCTGGAGATCGAAATCGGTCCTTTTGATCAGCTGCTGTCATGCTTGGTACCCCTAGTCTAACGAAGCAGTTAAATTCTAAGGCAGTAAAGACATAATTAAATCAATGAGACGCTAATATTGAAAGAGCGTAAAGCTAAGAATATTAATTAATCTGAAACTTTAATATTTTCGGCCAAATTCATTATTATTTTGCAAGTAATTTGTGTTAAAAAAAATACATTAAGAAATAACAACTTCCCCGATACGCGGTCCTTTTAGGCACATGGCCAAAGTGCACGAGTATTTATGTCGCATCCATTTATTATACATCTGGCACAAACACTATTCTCTTCATTCCTTTAGTCCTTTTGTCGATGTTCGAATTAAAATTGAAAACAAATTAAAATCCATAATAAAGTCGATAATAAATTAAAATCCTTGATAAATTAAAGTCAATTATAAATTAAAATCGATAATAAATTAAAATCGATATCCACTACCGTTGAACTGTACATGCTACTAATTGAACCTCGCAGCCGTGACAGCTGTCAGATGCGAAACGATCTGTCAAGTTAAACAACGCCGACTGCGTTGGAAACGGTATACGTCAATGCACATTCGTTACAGGATGTTATTGTGGAGAAATAATCGTTGAACTTACTCAGCCCGATGTCTGCGAAGCGATTTAATTTTTTTTCCATCGATATGTTTTTTTAGTCCGTAAGTAACAAATATATTTATAATTAACAGTTTGTTTATACTAAGGACTTAACTAATTCGGATCAGGTTTGTACAGATAGCAAAAAAGAAGTCAGAGAAAGAGGTCCTTCAAAGCATTATAAGTATATAATATTGGTATTTACGTGCAATTATACGTGTTAAAACTTCAATCATATATGTGATAGGTAAAACATATATACCTATAAAAATATATTTATGTATAATAAACGGGAGTACGTTTTAACAGGAGGACCGTTTCCAATGACACAGATGTTTCTTAAAATTCCTGGAAGTTATCCGTTAAAGGAAAGTAATTAGTAAGAAATAAAGGAACGACAAGAAAAAAAACACAGCTCAATTTTACGAAATTAATTCATCGCCTTCGACAGTTTCATTTTTCCTCTCCTAACAAGTTTTCTTAATTAGTTAGTTCGAAAGAGTTCCATTATGTACTGGTGGAGTCTGTTTTAAATTTCTCTTGAATTTTTTAAAGGTTCTTTTAAGATATATTGACATTTAATTTGCTTTTTCACCGTTTAATTCCTACTCTTTGCATCTCTTGTCTACCTGTTAGCTTCGGTTCAATTGTAAAAATTAATTTGATGGTATTGTTACAGTGTTTCAAATTAAAATAAATTCTGCTCTTCCAGTTGTAAATAAAACGTTCGTTTAAAGAAAAATCTGCCTTCTTTTTCATTTTTAATAAAAGACAAAGAAAGAAATTCTTTATAAATGCAAAACGGTTTTTACCGTACTTTTTGAAAACGTTACCCGAAGGCGAGTTCAGTTTTCTAAAAACTAGAAAGAGTCGTCCGCTTGAAATTAAATGTTTACAAAAATTCTGAATATGTATAAAAATATTTTTTAGTTATGCATTAGGTAATTACACTTTACTTTCATATATTTACATGAAATCTTCATAGAAAATTTTAACTTAACATCACGCGTGTAATCCTCGAAGGGGTAGGCAGAGGAGTAGTTCGAGTGGTTGCAAGCGCGACTGCCGATCGGTAGATGGTTCAAATCCCCCAAATCAAAAATCAAGTTCCTGGGTTCAAATCCCGAGTCGGGTACTATTGGATTTTTCTAATTACCAATTCCTAGTAGTTACTCGGAGTATGGCAATAGACTCACCACCTATTCCATGGGACGTAAACGTAACTGATGAAACGTGGGAGTGTATTAAGTGTAATAGAGGTAGACAGAGGAGTGTCTCTGCCTACCCCTTCGGGAATTATCGGCGTGATGTTACGTTAACAAATCACATGTACAAAAAAAAACCTGGATCACGGAAACGTGGTACCGTTGAAGAGACATAAATAATTAAAAATAAATTAACTGATTAATTTAAGTCCCAACTTAGTCATTAAATAGTCGAAACAGTGAAACTAAACCATAACTACTGAGCCATAATATACACGCTTTTGATATAATAGATAGTATCATGAAAGTCAGGCAAATTACAATATTCCTCAGAGCGTGCCGAACTCACTCTAATTGGAAAAGTGTATTCATTGTGAATGAAACATAATTTTCGGGCAAATTAAAAGGCCTCCAGGCGTGGTCCCTATTATTCCGTTATTTGATAAATTAATGGTAAAGTTCCATATACAAGGTACGGCCCAACCTTACGGAGGGTATTCAATTATAAAACTTTATTTTTCACTGGGTTTTCGTGCGGATAGCTTGTTATGAATTTTAGGCTTACAAAAGCTCACTGTGTCATTGTTTCGGATAAAGTTCGGAAAGTAAATTCATATCGTCATAGGATCGTACGTTATTTCTATTGAGCAATATCTACGCAGAACTTTGAACTATTGTATTGTACGAACGAGCCTTGCTGATATTAAGCGCTTAGAAGTGCTAATTACACAAATATTTGTCTTAGAATCGAATCTACTTCCCTCTAGCACAACAGTCAGGTTCACTAACCGCCAGACCGACAGGCCAGCCATATATTGTCTAGTTTGTTTTCTTAACATCAATGTACCCTTCATTTTCATTTCGTCAAGTAAAATTTGATCGAGACTGTGAAGTTCTTTTTCGACCGAAATATTGTTAACAGTCACTGTATCGACGATCATATGATCGTGAGATCCAATTGCAAATATTACCAGTTTCAATGAACGTATACTTCGGGTAGCTGTAGCATTTTTTTATATGTGAACTTGATTGCCTACGGATCAGAATATGTTGGGTTCAGGTCTAAAATTTTCACACTCTGTTGGCGGGAGATTAGAACAATTTCCGTAATAATGAGTAACGCCTCGTACGGTGGGCCCTTAGGGGACTGTTAGTGGCGAATTTTCACGGCCGACGTCGTGGCTTAAGTTACTACGAGCGGTTATCGTTAAATAAATGCCATTAAGCCACGATATCTAGAGGGCCACGAACAATGTTCTAAACTGTGCACTATTTCCATCGACGTATAGTAGACCGTATATTACAAAACAGTGATTATAATGAAACGCATATTTCTATCATTCATTTGTTTTATAAGCTGAATAAACGTAAATGTAAATTATTTATACATATATTAATTAAAACAGTTGTAAACGAAACCTAATGAAACATATTTTTATTGGAAACTGTTGCTCTTCGAGATAATTAGACGGGTAGTTATTTGCCCAATTGAACTGATTTGACGTTGTTTTTTCACTTGGATGCGTTCAATAAAAGGTTTAATAAAATACCACAAAAATGTTTTGAACTTTTGATTGCTATTGTAAGTTGCTTGTTTACGAGCACCAGTTTTTAATTAGTTGGCTGAGTGTAAAAGAGGATGGCGCGAATTTAAAGATGAGTCTGATTCAAATAAAAAAAATGTACTTACTTGTGATGATCAAATTTTCCGCTATATTCCTGGTAAGTTAAACAGATCTGTATATTTTATGTAGTGGCTAAAAACATCAGGTGGTCTACTTTTTATATTGCCACTTTAAAACTTCGTACTACAAAAAGGCACACAAGTACCGCGTGCGCTTTACCGCCCATGAATCATAATTGTGTTTTTCCAGAAGTTTCTCTATTGCCGTAAGTTATAGCATTGTTTACCGCGGCCGAGTCGCACCTCGTACAAAATAGTCATATGCACTAAGAAATTGTTATGCGTGTTTTACTTCAAGAAATACCTTTGAACATTTATAATTCATTGCAATCTATTTTACATATAAAAAAGTATGTGTACAATGGTTTAAGATGAATAGTAATTTATTACGGAATGAATTAACGGGTTCAGCGACCATAATCACCAATTTGGAGTTATTATTATTTTATATATTTTCATTTAAATCACGTAACATCACGCCTGTAATTCTCGAAGGGGTAGGCATAGGAGTGTCGTACACTCGCAAATTAATACACCATTTCTTTACAACGGTATTAAAATGTATCTGTACAAAACAATATGTACCTATATATTATACAGTAAAACGTTAGCTTACGCGTGCTAAGTATGTATAATTAACAAAACTTTAATAATAATATCATATCAGACATATTCATCATTCTTATAAGATTTAGTGTTCCCACAAGTTGAAATAACTTGTTACATTCGACTAGAAGTAGAAGAAGCGTGCCAAAGTGGGTTCAGTGGAACGTGTGCTCGTACAGAGCTAGCGAACCAACTGGCACACATCAGTGCCGGTTTTTCGGTTCTTTGATGACGCTCACATCAAGCCATTCGAGACCCTAAAGTCAACGAAGTAGAGATCATACAACGCGTCTTTATAAAATGGAAGGGATACACAGATGACCGGTTCATTGCACTTCATGAAGCGTGGTTAAGCCAGACGTAATCACATTTTCTCAGTTTTCCAATGGGATGATATCCTTTTTTTATGTTAGCGAGTTCTCTTTTTGATTCAAAAGGATTAAGTCGTTATCGAGGATATTTGTTGAGTGCCGTATGAAATTGCTAAAACGTAAGAGTAACGAACCCCTGTGATGAGACTTTCTTTGAGTAAATTTAACGATTTGCCTTCATCGAATAGACTTTCGAACGATTGAGTAGTGTGAAAATAATAACAGATTTGTCTAACTATTTATAAAAAAAATTGTTCTATTGACTGCCTCGTTAGTCGAGTGGTTGCAAGCGCGACTGCCGATCGGGAGATCCTGGATTCAAATCCCGGGTCGGGTACTATTGGATTTTTCTAATTTAGAATCTTTAGTAGTTACTTGGAGTCTGGATCTCACGATGGGACCTAAATGTAATAGATGAAACGTGGGAGTGTACTACACTGCTCTGCCTAACACGTCGGGGATTACAAGTGTGATTTTACGTTTTGTGTTTTCCTATTCTTGTACCAAAATCATACTGTTGTCGATATTACGTTATGTTCGGCTATTAATACTTTCAACGAATGATTATCTTCTCTCTTGCTCCACTGTAAAAATTGTGGGCATAAAATCAATTAAAACAGAAATTTCTATCAAAATAACTTTAAGGCTCAACAAATACATGTATTATGTTGTACCATAAAATGAATAACTGTGCCCGCGACTTCGTCCGCGCGGATTTTAATAAAACAGTTATCGTTCAATTATTGCGCAGTGGTGGCATGCGCGTGGGCTGCGAGCGGTACTGGTCAGTACTTGGACATTGAAACATTACTTTATTTTATAATTCTAAAATGAAAGTAGCTGATGTTACTCCTTACTACATCAGCTACCTGCCAGTGAAATTCCCGTCAAAATCGGTCGAGCCGTTCAAGAGATTAGCCGGAACCAACAGTCAGACAAACAGACAGACAAAAATGGTAAAAAATGTTATTTTGGTATATGTAACGTGTATACATACATTTTCATTTAGTAAAAAGCGTTTATATTAATATTACAAACAGACACTGCAGTTTTATTATCTTTATAGATATACCTACCATATTTAAGTTAGGAGAACCCAACAGACCAAAATAGAAATTATACAAAGCATGTTATATGAGTTCATAAACATTAAATTACATAGAGAACGAAACGCCGAATTGGAATCGAACCTTATCGTATTACCAACATAACTTATTCACACTTTAAGTCTGTTATCCGACTGTCGAAAGGCTACCCATAAAGGCGCGCTGCGAACAACTAATCATTTATAGACCGTAGAAGGAATCGTACTATCGACGACCGACACGCAAAGGGCATTCTGAAGGATCGTTTACATGAATTAATAGATTAAGTTGGTTTTCCTGGTGTAACAGTGTTCTTAAATAATTGGTTTTCGATGTTTATTTTGTCTACAATGTTCTTCATACAAGTGGGTACATATTTAAACTTGACGAGTTGTTGTATCGTCATCATCATCGTCTTCATTATCAGCCTATTTCAGTCCACGGCTGGTGTTGAACCAGGCCTCTCCAATATAGTTGTTGTATAGCATTACGATATTAAGAGGTGGTGAAGTAAACTAACAGTATATTTAATGTAAGCGAAATGTAATCTCGTAGTTTATTACAAAACGTGAACTAATACTACGGTAAATGATACGAGCTTAAAACTTCTGTTTTAATGAAAATAAACCAACTACAAAAGTCGAAGTAAAAGTAAAAGATAATGAGGCATTACCTCTATATAAACGTATCATCACGCCTGTAGTCCCCGAAGGGGTAGTCAGAGAAGTGTAGTAGGTACCCCCCACACATTTCACCAGTTACTTTTAAGTCCCATTGAATAGGTGGTGACCCTATTGCGATACACCGGGCACACATCCAAACTCCGACTGCTAGAAATACAAAATTAGAAATATCCAATAATACCCGAACCGGGATTTGAACCCAGGACCGATCGGCAGTCGCGCATGCAACCACTCGACCAATGAGGCAGTCATTATCTCTAATATTTGTCAATATCTCCTATATACGTAATGATAAACTAACTTTTTATTTCAACAGTCATTCTATTACAGAACAATAATTGTCAGTTTTGATTTTTAAATTTGAAAAGAGAATGGAGAATGTTACACACAAAATGTACCTATTACAAAATGGGAGTTTCTGCAGACGCGTACGTTTGTGGAGTAACTCAAATCTATCTCCACAAAATAGCTTTGATGGAGTTCTTAAAAATGAATTGCTCTTAAAGAAATGAGGGTTTAATCCAAAGAAACGAAATTTTCGAAACTTTGGAACGAAAGCTTTCGAATATTTTATATAAGGAAAACTTATTCGTGTTATGATCCTTTTTTCTACGGTTTTATCCAGCGTTGATTTAATAAAAAACACTACATGTTCACCGTGAAAATTGATTTCGGCTATAAATTTAGCTAGTTTCATTTATCAATCAGTGCGGAGCAGTATGACAATATCAAGATATACGATATGGTGGCACCGCGCGGAACTGTAATGCCGACGAAATTGCTTTCTGAAATTTTGTTTATGGCTGCTATATCGTTGTTTAATATACTGTAAGATCCTATTATTGCTGAAGAATTGAAAATTATCGCCGAAACTGAATAAGCTCGCCTTATAAGATATTGTCAAATACTCTTCATATTTTACTGTCATCTTAAATTTGAACCCAGGTCCAGCAACACCAGCACGAATAGTGATATGCGTATTTGTAAGTTTATCGATACGAGGATATAATGATATGTATGAATTTGGCGTAAATATAAATAAAGCAATCAAGAATTTACGTCTTAGTAGAGCAATGGTGTTTTTAAAAAAAATTAAAAGTGTCTTTTTGGAGGCGAGTCCATTTGAACCTGAATCGGAAGTATTTACAAAGAACACTTTTAATAAACAATCGTAATAGCGAAACTCAATATATGTATATAATTCAATATAAGTCGCAAATCTACTACTTACACGCTGATCACTGGTGAAATGCTCCATGGCGACTAAACTTCAGAGAACCTAGCTATTTATTCCCACCACCCGGGCTCCGCTTCCGCGCGCCTGTCACGAGCAATGTGATTTTGAAATTCGCGCGCCTTTCTGGCCCGCCTGTTTTTTTGATATAATTCTAAGACTGTATCTAAGGCTTGGTATCTCAAATGTAACCAATCGCATTAATCAATCAGTATCAGTCGCAATAAAAAAACAATTACAAGTAATAGATTGTTAAAACAAAAATGCTTTTCAAATCTTTCCCGGCTATTTGAAATTACAAATATCTTTTCCATCTTCGAGTTTCCAAAGTCTTCATGCTGCTCCTCAAAAGTTTACAAGCTACTCGACTCCGCGCAAACTCGTTTCGAACGAGCCTTCAGCGTGGTCATTGCTTCATGAAACACATAAAATTTATATGAAAACTTCGAATGGCGTTCCCCTTCGTATACGATTTCACACAATTACTCGAGTAACGTCCTACTTGTTCCTCGGGCACGGAAACTCGTAACAGTGAAGGGTCATTATCCATACTTTGCATAACAGTAGTGATTAAATATTGACCTTGGCTTACTTTGGAATATCCTATTTGCATAAAATCGATATTCTTTATTGCTTTCCGTTTCGTATATTTGAAGTAATGATTTTTTAACCATCTACTGCAGTGCTACAAACGACAGAAGTTTTTATTGCTGATAATTTTCAGCGTTATCGGTAATAAGTGTCTTTTATAATTTTGCAATATTAATTACACTCATATTAATTACTAATGAAACGCAAAAAATTGTTAATTAATTAACCGTAACTGAGTATGAGGTCAAACAGATTTGAAAATCTGGTACACTGAGCTTCAAGCGTCAAGTGTGTCAGTTCTGGTAGGCGATTGCTGAAAAGTCATATAGTTAAGGCACGTGGCGTGTTCGTGCTAAGAATTTAAACCTTACGAGGGATGCTTGAATAATAGATACAATAGGTATTATATATATAAAATTATCTACGGTTACGTTTATAATCCATGGATGCGTCACCACCTATTCCATGGGACTTAAACGTAACTGGTGAAACGTGGGAGTGTAGTACACTCCTTTGCCTAC